>JABJUM010000090.1:0-240035 GCA_016169955.1 Phytophthora vignae f. sp. vignae | reverse complement strand
ATGCGAAGCCAACTTTGACCTAGACGGCGGCCAAGCTGCTGTCAACGTTGACATCTATGGTTCACTGGCGAAGGTCAACCTTGACATCATGCATACAAAGCTGACATACACAATACGCCGTGTGAGAGAGATGCGAAGCCAACTTTGCAACATCGAACGGCGGCCAAGGCTTGCTTCAACTGTTGACCATCTATGGTTCACATGCGAAGTCAACCTGGGAACAGCATGCATACAAAGGCTGATACAAATACGCCTTGAGAGAGATGCGAAAGACCAACTTTGGACATCGGACGGCGGCCACCTGGCTGTCAAACGTTGACATCTATGGTTCACTGCGAAGTCAACCTTGACATCATGCATACAAAGCTGAATACAAATACGCCTGTGAGAGAGATGCGAAGCCAAACTTTGACATCGAACGGCGGCCAAGCTGGCTGTCAACGTTGACATCTGATGGTTCACTGCGAAGTCAACCTTGACATCATGCATACAAAGCTGATACAATACGCCTGTGAGAGAGATGCGAAGCCAACTTTGACATCGACGGCGGCCAAGCTGGCTGTCAACGTTGACATCTATGGTTCACTGCGAAGTCAACCTTGACATCATGCATACAAAGCTGAATACAAATACGCCTGTGAGAGAGATGCGAAGCCAACTTTGACATCGACGGCGGCCAAGCTGGCTGTCAACGTTGACATCTATGGTTCACTGCGAAGTCAACCTTGACATCATGCATACAAAGCTGAATACAAATACGCCTGTGAGAGAGATGCGAAGCCAACTTTGACATCGACGGCGGCCAAGCTGGCTGTCAACGTTGACATCTATGGTTCACTGCGAAGTCAACCTTGACATCATGCATACAAAGCTGAATACAAATACGCCTGTGAGAGAGATGCGAAGCCAACTTTGACATCGACGGCGGCCAAGCTGGCTGTCAACGTTGACATCTATGGTTCACTGCGAAGTCAACCTTGACATCATGCATACAAAGCTGAATACAAATACGCCTGTGAGAGAGATGCGAAGCCAACTTTGACATCGACGGCGGCCAAGCTGGCTGTCAACGTTGACATCTATGGTTCACTGCGAAGTCAACCTTGACATCATGCATACAAAGCTGAATACAAATACGCCTGTGAGAGAGATGCGAAGCCAACTTTGACATCGACGGCGGCCAAGCTGGCTGTCAACGTTGACATCTATGGTTCACTGCGAAGTCAACCTTGACATCATGCATACAAAGCTGAATACAAATACGCCTGTGAGAGAGATGCGAAGCCAACTTTGACATCGACGGCGGCCAAGCTGGCTGTCAACGTTGACATCTATGGTTCACTGCGAAGTCAACCTTGACATCATGCATACAAAGCTGAATACAAATACGCCTGTGAGAGAGATGCGAAGCCAACTTTGACATCGACGGCGGCCAAGCTGGCTGTCAACGTTGACATCTATGGTTCACTGCGAAGTCAACCTTGACATCATGCATACAAAGCTGAATACAAATACGCCTGTGAGAGAGATGCGAAGCCAACTTTGACATCGACGGCGGCCAAGCTGGCTGTCAACGTTGACATCTATGGTTCACTGCGAAGTCAACCTTGACATCATGCATACAAAGCTGAATACAAATACGCCTGTGAGAGAGATGCGAAGCCAACTTTGACATCGACGGCGGCCAAGCTGGCTGTCAACGTTGACATCTATGGTTCACTGCGAAGTCAACCTTGACATCATGCATACAAAGCTGAATACAAATACGCCTGTGAGAGAGATGCGAAGCCAACTTTGACATCGACGGCGGCCAAGCTGGCTGTCAACGTTGACATCTATGGTTCACTGCGAAGTCAACCTTGACATCATGCATACAAAGCTGAATACAAATACGCCTGTGAGAGAGATGCGAAGCCAACTTTGACATCGACGGCGGCCAAGCTGGCTGTCAACGTTGACATCTATGGTTCACTGCGAAGTCAACCTTGACATCATGCATACAAAGCTGAATACAAATACGCCTGTGAGAGAGATGCGAAGCCAACTTTGACATCGACGGCGGCCAAGCTGGCTGTCAACGTTGACATCTATGGTTCACTGCGAAGTCAACCTTGACATCATGCATACAAAGCTGAATACAAATACGCCTGTGAGAGAGATGCGAAGCCAACTTTGACATCGACGGCGGCCAAGCTGGCTGTCAACGTTGACATCTATGGTTCACTGCGAAGTCAACCTTGACATCATGCATACAAAGCTGAATACAAATACGCCTGTGAGAGAGATGCGAAGCCAACTTTGACATCGACGGCGGCCAAGCTGGCTGTCAACGTTGACATCTATGGTTCACTGCGAAGTCAACCTTGACATCATGCATACAAAGCTGAATACAAATACGCCTGTGAGAGAGATGCGAAGCCAACTTTGACATCGACGGCGGCCAAGCTGGCTGTCAACGTTGACATCTATGGTTCACTGCGAAGTCAACCTTGACATCATGCATACAAAGCTGAATACAAATACGCCTGTGAGAGAGATGCGAAGCCAACTTTGACATCGACGGCGGCCAAGCTGGCTGTCAACGTTGACATCTATGGTTCACTGCGAAGTCAACCTTGACATCATGCATACAAAGCTGAATACAAATACGCCTGTGAGAGAGATGCGAAGCCAACTTTGACATCGACGGCGGCCAAGCTGGCTGTCAACGTTGACATCTATGGTTCACTGCGAAGTCAACCTTGACATCATGCATACAAAGCTGAATACAAATACGCCTGTGAGAGAGATGCGAAGCCAACTTTGACATCGACGGCGGCCAAGCTGGCTGTCAACGTTGACATCTATGGTTCACTGCGAAGTCAACCTTGACATCATGCATACAAAGCTGAATACAAATACGCCTGTGAGAGAGATGCGAAGCCAACTTTGACATCGACGGCGGCCAAGCTGGCTGTCAACGTTGACATCTATGGTTCACTGCGAAGTCAACCTTGACATCATGCATACAAAGCTGAATACAAATACGCCTGTGAGAGAGATGCGAAGCCAACTTTGACATCGACGGCGGCCAAGCTGGCTGTCAACGTTGACATCTATGGTTCACTGCGAAGTCAACCTTGACATCATGCATACAAAGCTGAATACAAATACGCCTGTGAGAGAGATGCGAAGCCAACTTTGACATCGACGGCGGCCAAGCTGGCTGTCAACGTTGACATCTATGGTTCACTGCGAAGTCAACCTTGACATCATGCATACAAAGCTGAATACAAATACGCCTGTGAGAGAGATGCGAAGCCAACTTTGACATCGACGGCGGCCAAGCTGGCTGTCAACGTTGACATCTATGGTTCACTGCGAAGTCAACCTTGACATCATGCATACAAAGCTGAATACAAATACGCCTGTGAGAGAGATGCGAAGCCAACTTTGACATCGACGGCGGCCAAGCTGGCTGTCAACGTTGACATCTATGGTTCACTGCGAAGTCAACCTTGACATCATGCATACAAAGCTGAATACAAATACGCCTGTGAGAGAGATGCGAAGCCAACTTTGACATCGACGGCGGCCAAGCTGGCTGTCAACGTTGACATCTATGGTTCACTGCGAAGTCAACCTTGACATCATGCATACAAAGCTGAATACAAATACGCCTGTGAGAGAGATGCGAAGCCAACTTTGACATCGACGGCGGCCAAGCTGGCTGTCAACGTTGACATCTATGGTTCACTGCGAAGTCAACCTTGACATCATGCATACAAAGCTGAATACAAATACGCCTGTGAGAGAGATGCGAAGCCAACTTTGACATCGACGGCGGCCAAGCTGGCTGTCAACGTTGACATCTATGGTTCACTGCGAAGTCAACCTTGACATCATGCATACAAAGCTGAATACAAATACGCCTGTGAGAGAGATGCGAAGCCAACTTTGACATCGACGGCGGCCAAGCTGGCTGTCAACGTTGACATCTATGGTTCACTGCGAAGTCAACCTTGACATCATGCATACAAAGCTGAATACAAATACGCCTGTGAGAGAGATGCGAAGCCAACTTTGACATCGACGGCGGCCAAGCTGGCTGTCAACGTTGACATCTATGGTTCACTGCGAAGTCAACCTTGACATCATGCATACAAAGCTGAATACAAATACGCCTGTGAGAGAGATGCGAAGCCAACTTTGACATCGACGGCGGCCAAGCTGGCTGTCAACGTTGACATCTATGGTTCACTGCGAAGTCAACCTTGACATCATGCATACAAAGCTGAATACAAATACGCCTGTGAGAGAGATGCGAAGCCAACTTTGACATCGACGGCGGCCAAGCTGGCTGTCAACGTTGACATCTATGGTTCACTGCGAAGTCAACCTTGACATCATGCATACAAAGCTGAATACAAATACGCCTGTGAGAGAGATGCGAAGCCAACTTTGACATCGACGGCGGCCAAGCTGGCTGTCAACGTTGACATCTATGGTTCACTGCGAAGTCAACCTTGACATCATGCATACAAAGCTGAATACAAATACGCCTGTGAGAGAGATGCGAAGCCAACTTTGACATCGACGGCGGCCAAGCTGGCTGTCAACGTTGACATCTATGGTTCACTGCGAAGTCAACCTTGACATCATGCATACAAAGCTGAATACAAATACGCCTGTGAGAGAGATGCGAAGCCAACTTTGACATCGACGGCGGCCAAGCTGGCTGTCAACGTTGACATCTATGGTTCACTGCGAAGTCAACCTTGACATCATGCATACAAAGCTGAATACAAATACGCCTGTGAGAGAGATGCGAAGCCAACTTTGACATCGACGGCGGCCAAGCTGGCTGTCAACGTTGACATCTATGGTTCACTGCGAAGTCAACCTTGACATCATGCATACAAAGCTGAATACAAATACGCCTGTGAGAGAGATGCGAAGCCAACTTTGACATCGACGGCGGCCAAGCTGGCTGTCAACGTTGACATCTATGGTTCACTGCGAAGTCAACCTTGACATCATGCATACAAAGCTGAATACAAATACGCCTGTGAGAGAGATGCGAAGCCAACTTTGACATCGACGGCGGCCAAGCTGGCTGTCAACGTTGACATCTATGGTTCACTGCGAAGTCAACCTTGACATCATGCATACAAAGCTGAATACAAATACGCCTGTGAGAGAGATGCGAAGCCAACTTTGACATCGACGGCGGCCAAGCTGGCTGTCAACGTTGACATCTATGGTTCACTGCGAAGTCAACCTTGACATCATGCATACAAAGCTGAATACAAATACGCCTGTGAGAGAGATGCGAAGCCAACTTTGACATCGACGGCGGCCAAGCTGGCTGTCAACGTTGACATCTATGGTTCACTGCGAAGTCAACCTTGACATCATGCATACAAAGCTGAATACAAATACGCCTGTGAGAGAGATGCGAAGCCAACTTTGACATCGACGGCGGCCAAGCTGGCTGTCAACGTTGACATCTATGGTTCACTGCGAAGTCAACCTTGACATCATGCATACAAAGCTGAATACAAATACGCCTGTGAGAGAGATGCGAAGCCAACTTTGACATCGACGGCGGCCAAGCTGGCTGTCAACGTTGACATCTATGGTTCACTGCGAAGTCAACCTTGACATCATGCATACAAAGCTGAATACAAATACGCCTGTGAGAGAGATGCGAAGCCAACTTTGACATCGACGGCGGCCAAGCTGGCTGTCAACGTTGACATCTATGGTTCACTGCGAAGTCAACCTTGACATCATGCATACAAAGCTGAATACAAATACGCCTGTGAGAGAGATGCGAAGCCAACTTTGACATCGACGGCGGCCAAGCTGGCTGTCAACGTTGACATCTATGGTTCACTGCGAAGTCAACCTTGACATCATGCATACAAAGCTGAATACAAATACGCCTGTGAGAGAGATGCGAAGCCAACTTTGACATCGACGGCGGCCAAGCTGGCTGTCAACGTTGACATCTATGGTTCACTGCGAAGTCAACCTTGACATCATGCATACAAAGCTGAATACAAATACGCCTGTGAGAGAGATGCGAAGCCAACTTTGACATCGACGGCGGCCAAGCTGGCTGTCAACGTTGACATCTATGGTTCACTGCGAAGTCAACCTTGACATCATGCATACAAAGCTGAATACAAATACGCCTGTGAGAGAGATGCGAAGCCAACTTTGACATCGACGGCGGCCAAGCTGGCTGTCAACGTTGACATCTATGGTTCACTGCGAAGTCAACCTTGACATCATGCATACAAAGCTGAATACAAATACGCCTGTGAGAGAGATGCGAAGCCAACTTTGACATCGACGGCGGCCAAGCTGGCTGTCAACGTTGACATCTATGGTTCACTGCGAAGTCAACCTTGACATCATGCATACAAAGCTGAATACAAATACGCCTGTGAGAGAGATGCGAAGCCAACTTTGACATCGACGGCGGCCAAGCTGGCTGTCAACGTTGACATCTATGGTTCACTGCGAAGTCAACCTTGACATCATGCATACAAAGCTGAATACAAATACGCCTGTGAGAGAGATGCGAAGCCAACTTTGACATCGACGGCGGCCAAGCTGGCTGTCAACGTTGACATCTATGGTTCACTGCGAAGTCAACCTTGACATCATGCATACAAAGCTGAATACAAATACGCCTGTGAGAGAGATGCGAAGCCAACTTTGACATCGACGGCGGCCAAGCTGGCTGTCAACGTTGACATCTATGGTTCACTGCGAAGTCAACCTTGACATCATGCATACAAAGCTGAATACAAATACGCCTGTGAGAGAGATGCGAAGCCAACTTTGACATCGACGGCGGCCAAGCTGGCTGTCAACGTTGACATCTATGGTTCACTGCGAAGTCAACCTTGACATCATGCATACAAAGCTGAATACAAATACGCCTGTGAGAGAGATGCGAAGCCAACTTTGACATCGACGGCGGCCAAGCTGGCTGTCAACGTTGACATCTATGGTTCACTGCGAAGTCAACCTTGACATCATGCATACAAAGCTGAATACAAATACGCCTGTGAGAGAGATGCGAAGCCAACTTTGACATCGACGGCGGCCAAGCTGGCTGTCAACGTTGACATCTATGGTTCACTGCGAAGTCAACCTTGACATCATGCATACAAAGCTGAATACAAATACGCCTGTGAGAGAGATGCGAAGCCAACTTTGACATCGACGGCGGCCAAGCTGGCTGTCAACGTTGACATCTATGGTTCACTGCGAAGTCAACCTTGACATCATGCATACAAAGCTGAATACAAATACGCCTGTGAGAGAGATGCGAAGCCAACTTTGACATCGACGGCGGCCAAGCTGGCTGTCAACGTTGACATCTATGGTTCACTGCGAAGTCAACCTTGACATCATGCATACAAAGCTGAATACAAATACGCCTGTGAGAGAGATGCGAAGCCAACTTTGACATCGACGGCGGCCAAGCTGGCTGTCAACGTTGACATCTATGGTTCACTGCGAAGTCAACCTTGACATCATGCATACAAAGCTGAATACAAATACGCCTGTGAGAGAGATGCGAAGCCAACTTTGACATCGACGGCGGCCAAGCTGGCTGTCAACGTTGACATCTATGGTTCACTGCGAAGTCAACCTTGACATCATGCATACAAAGCTGAATACAAATACGCCTGTGAGAGAGATGCGAAGCCAACTTTGACATCGACGGCGGCCAAGCTGGCTGTCAACGTTGACATCTATGGTTCACTGCGAAGTCAACCTTGACATCATGCATACAAAGCTGAATACAAATACGCCTGTGAGAGAGATGCGAAGCCAACTTTGACATCGACGGCGGCCAAGCTGGCTGTCAACGTTGACATCTATGGTTCACTGCGAAGTCAACCTTGACATCATGCATACAAAGCTGAATACAAATACGCCTGTGAGAGAGATGCGAAGCCAACTTTGACATCGACGGCGGCCAAGCTGGCTGTCAACGTTGACATCTATGGTTCACTGCGAAGTCAACCTTGACATCATGCATACAAAGCTGAATACAAATACGCCTGTGAGAGAGATGCGAAGCCAACTTTGACATCGACGGCGGCCAAGCTGGCTGTCAACGTTGACATCTATGGTTCACTGCGAAGTCAACCTTGACATCATGCATACAAAGCTGAATACAAATACGCCTGTGAGAGAGATGCGAAGCCAACTTTGACATCGACGGCGGCCAAGCTGGCTGTCAACGTTGACATCTATGGTTCACTGCGAAGTCAACCTTGACATCATGCATACAAAGCTGAATACAAATACGCCTGTGAGAGAGATGCGAAGCCAACTTTGACATCGACGGCGGCCAAGCTGGCTGTCAACGTTGACATCTATGGTTCACTGCGAAGTCAACCTTGACATCATGCATACAAAGCTGAATACAAATACGCCTGTGAGAGAGATGCGAAGCCAACTTTGACATCGACGGCGGCCAAGCTGGCTGTCAACGTTGACATCTATGGTTCACTGCGAAGTCAACCTTGACATCATGCATACAAAGCTGAATACAAATACGCCTGTGAGAGAGATGCGAAGCCAACTTTGACATCGACGGCGGCCAAGCTGGCTATCCACGTTGAGATCCATGCGACGTCGAGCAGGCTACGAACGAATATATGGAGGCATGGGCTTCTTGATTACATCTCAGCACTAACAAAACATAAATGCTTCTGTGCAGCTGGACTAGGCACTTGCAGACCCACTAGCGTCTCAGTGATACTCCAAGACGAGGAAACATCACCTCGGTTTGATACAGCAAGCCTCTCGAGCGCAGCAGCTTCTTGGACTCGAGCTTTATACTCGAGCTCTTTGAAGAAACCCTCCTTGGAATCCTCCCGGATAGCGTTCTCGTCGTACGATCCGTCTGCCTCCATGGCGATGTGGTGTTCAACATGGGAATCGAGAAACGCGTCTAAGCGTTCAATGTCCCACTCGAACAGGCGCTGCCGACGCTTTATCATAGACAGCGTTATCTACACAAAGGGCAATGGTAAGTTAGCGTTGGGAGTACACCTGGCACCACAGAACGCGTGAAATACCTTCGAGGCTTTCAGGGACGCTTGTAGCAACGCGTAGATATGACTCGAGTCTTCGTCATTCTGAAACTGCGCATACATCTCGTAGAGCGGAAGGGCGGCTAGAAATGCGTCTACATGGTTGGTAGACCTGAATCTAGGCTCGTAAACCTGTTGAACAATAACATTTGTTAGACTACGCCTCAGAACTCAAGTAATTCGCATACCCACCCGCTCGCGTGAAGGTTTGCGTAGTGGCTGGAGGGTGTGAAAGTCAAGGAACCCCTGGTTCCATTGAAATCTTTCCAACGTCTAGGCATACATCGGAATTGAGCGCTCGTGACGCCCACGGAAACACCAAAGATACGTGCACGTACCTCCCCTACAGACATCGGCTTGCCATAAATTTTCTTGTTGTTTGACACTGTTCGGTTGCCATCCGGCGTGAAAGCCTGTTGTATGCAAGCAGGACGGTTAGATATCAAATAGCCAACACAAGTAGGACATACATGCGCACCGGGACAGCCTCGTAGGTGTAGTTAGGGTCCGAGAGAACAAAGTAGGAGGATCGGTATCTTGATCGCTGAGCTGCCCTTGGCTCCCGGAGCGCCCTCGCGCTGCGAGCTCCTGTTGGTTCGAGCGTTCGTCGTCATCGCTGCTGCTGCCGCCCACAGTGCTGCTGCTGTCGGCCGCCGTGTCGTCGGTGTACATACTTGCGTCGGCCATGATCTTCTCGGATCTTTCCCCCCCCCCTCTCGCAAACACAATGTACCACTGAGGAGCTATCGCGACTTTTTGACTGTCGCTCAATTCTATGGAATGCCTTTATTATATTTTATACTAGACCCTTGCATACTCAATGCGTCCGCCTGCAAAGGCTGCTGTTGTAGTGAGAGCTTCTTTTGGCAGCACCATTGGGTATTGTAGCCCTCTTCGCTGACGCCACCGCCTTACGTGCCACCGCCATTTTGATCCTCGCTCCGCACTCTGATTCGAGATCACACGACGGACTGCTTTATCGTCCTGCAGGGTCTTGTCATGTGTTGATGTCGTCGTTGAGCTTGAACATGCGCTTCTTCTCCTTCGTTTGGGGTGCCTCACGCGAGCGCTTGTCCGCGTGCGATGACGTACGACCGCCGCCCACAGAGCGGCTCTAAGAGCCGCCCCCGAGTTGTATCGATAGACCGTGAGCAACAGCGCGTAGTACTGACCCGGGTGCTGATGGGCTCGTAGTCGAAGTCCCCCTGCTGCGGCGTCGGGCCTGCTGGGTCTGCATGTGCCGGGTTCACGTGCTACCGGAGTTCATGCACGCCGAGTCATTGAAGTCGCCGCTATTGGTGCCATGGTCCAGGGGGTTGTAGTAGAGCTTGGGTAGTTTGCCGCTGCGCTGGTGGTGCAGCGAGTGCGCCTGGTACTGCGAGTTTTCGTAGCCCTGCATGGCGAAGAGGAAGGAGGAAGTCAGGCGGGGGTACTGCCGATGGAATGGGGGCGACGGGGGGGGGGGGGGGGGGCTTGTGCCACCAGCGCTCGCCTCGCCTGCAGTCGAGCAACACGTCAGCAATGGGGCAACAGGCTGGCTAGAGTGAGCAGCGTACCGAGATTGAGTTGTTCTCCTTTCGGTTGTGCCTCGTCCGTCTCGTCTTCGCGGTAGAAGGCGTCCCTCATGTGCCGTGCCGTGCTTGCCTTGAGATAGTGTCACAGCGATTGCCGAGCACGTCCATCAACCGCGATATTCAGCTCAGGACAATTCGCTCACTTGGCGAATGTTTGCATGATCCTGCGAATTACGCCAAGGTTTTTTCGATCGAAATCTCGACAGAGCTTAATATTACGGCCGTATCCAAGCTTTGATTGGATAACTCTGACCAATGAGATTGACAGCCGGTGGAACCCGAAGAGTCGGGGCAGGCCGCTGGGGACCTCACTTACCCTAACCCTCCTGTATACAAATTCCTATATTAATCTTATCCCTGCAAAATCGGGATAAGAGCGGTCGCCGGTGGGTTAAGAATCTTGATCAACTCTGGGGCGTCAAAGAACTTTGCACGCCGCCGGACTGTCGCACGTAATCGCGACAAGTACGCCGATGCGCTGCGAGGCAGCAAAGGCAACGGGCTGGTCTCGGTAACACTGGCCGACGGTACAGTGGTAGAAGTACCTCGGGTCCACATGGACCTCGCTGTCAAGTTCGAGGACTTCGTCAGCACGGAGCCGTTCTTGGTCCTAGACATGGACAAGTACGACTTGATCCTTGGCATGCCGTGGCTGGAGAAGCACGAGCCTTGGATAGACTGGCGCGGCAAAGCCATCGGGGCTAGCCGTCACCCACGCTCCGACAGAGCTTTGGTGAGTCATGTTCCCACCTCTGGCAGCTGCTGGGGTGCCCGTGAGGGCCGCCAGGACGCAGCAGCGTCTAACGCGTTCTTGGGGTCCGTCGAGACTGACGTCGACTCCGACGGGGCCGGTCAAGGCCTGAGCGTGCAGGTGCCGGACAGCACCTACCAGGTGGGTAACGTAGGTCCACATGCGGGTAACGAAGTACCGCAGGCAGCAGACACTGCTGGAGAAGGCGCCGCTGGCGCTGGCGTGGGTAACATAGTTCCACAGGAGGTCACTCAGACCATAACTGATGCGGGAGGCGCTGGAGGCGCTGGAGGCGCTCCTGGTGTGGGTAACCAAGTTCCACACGGCGAGGTGGGTAACATAGTTCAACCCATCAAGGCGGGTATCCAAGTTCCGCTCAAGAACAAGGCAGGTAACATAGTTCCGCACAAGATCAAGACGATCAGTGGTGCCGTCAAGGCGGTGCCACAAGACGAAGACACCCGAGGGTCACGTCGTAAGCCGGGTTTAGTCGTGAGGCCGACCACGCCAGTCGCCAGCGACTCCGAGCCTCCAGTGAGGGCTCCAGCCGCCGAAGAATGCTATCACATTTTCGACGGCGTGACCGGTCGTCGGGTCAAGGCAGGGGCTGTCCAGCTCACAGCGCTGCCCGAGGTTTCAGAGTTGCTGAACCTTGAAGAGCTCGCCGTGGAGGCCTTCTTGGCCGAGCTACAGGCCGGGGAGATCGCAGAGTTGGTTCTCCTCAGGCCGGAGCCTTCGACGGCCGAGTTAAACTCATCCTCGGCCATGGACAAGGATGTCCTAGATAATTTCCGAAGACAGCGCGCGTCGCGCATGGGTTCTGAGATCCTCAAGAACCCGAAGGATCCGGTGTATCCCTTGGTGAAGGAGTTCGAGGACGTGGTGTCCAAGGACCCGCCGTCCAAACTCCCACCAGACAGGGGAATCAGGCACGAGATTGACCTCGTGCCGGGCACGGAGTACTGTGTCACGAGGCAATGGCCTCTTCCCAGGGAGCAGTGTGAAGTCATTGATGCCTTCTTTGCCGCCAGGCATGGTGCGGGAGTCGAAGTCTCCGCATTCGACACGTACCTTCTGTGTTCGTAAACCGAACGGAAAGTGGCGTATGGTTCATGCTGACAACAAGCTGAACAGCGCGACAGTGCCTCGCAGACACCGATCCCGCGCAAGGACGTGTTGCTCAACAACATGGCCGGCAGTACGCTGTACAGCGCGCTGGACCTGGTGGACGGATACTACCAGATCCCGATGCGCGAGAGCGACATCCCTCTCATGGCTGTGAGTACGCGGAGCGGCATGCTCTGGGAGTGGCTGGTCATGCCTCAGGGGCTTTCAAACGCCCCGGCAACGTTCAATCGCTTGGTCACTCAACTGTTCCGACCTTTGCGTGCGTTCGCACAGACGTACTTTGACGACATCTTCGTCCACAGCCGTGCCGAGGCAGGCCAGACGGCCATGGAGGTGCATCTCCAGCACCTTCGACGTGTGTTCGAAGTCATGCGGGCGAACAAGCTATACGCCAACATCGACAAGTGCGTGTTCGCAGCTGAGGAGATCAAGGTCCTGGGCTGCTTCGTCAGCAGCGCCGAGGTCCGGGCGGACCCGGAGAAGGTGAAAGCCATCGCGGCTTGGCCGCCACCTCCGTCGCAGAAGGACCTACCACAGTGGTTGGGCCTTGCCAACTACTTGCACAAGTACAGTGCTGGCTACGCCGGATTGGCACGGCCGCTGTCGGATCTCCTGAAGAAGGACGTCGACTGGTGCTGGGAACAGCGTCATCAAGATGCGTTTGACGACATCAAGGCGAGCTTACAGCGCGCGCCCGTCCTGGCCTTGTCGGACGAGACGAAGCCTTTCAGCGTTGTAATGTGATGCGTCCGACTACGCAGTTGGCTGTGCGCTATTGCAGGCCGATGATGAAGGCCGCGAACGAGTCATCTCGTTCCAGTCCAGGCAGCTCAAGGCAGCCGAACGGAACTACCCAGTCCACGACAAGGAGCTACTTGCCATGAAGTACGCTCTTGTCAAGTTCCGAGTGCACCTCCTGGGCTCGACGCCCTTTGTCGTCTATACAGACCACGCGTCCTTGCGCACTGCCGTCAACTCGCCGCACCTCTCTCAGTGGATGGTGCGCTGGCTGTCATTCTTCGCGGAATACAACTTCCGTGTTGCGTACAAGCCGGGCAAGCTTAACGTGCTTGCCGATGCGCTGTCGCGCCGACCCGACTACGAGCTTGCTCAAATTAGTCGAGTCACGACGGATCTGTATGATCGCATCCGGTTGGCATACCGAGACGATGCCAACCTTGGGCCTGTGGTGCGGTTCTTAGCCGCTGGTGCTGACGCCAAGCCTGAGTGGCTCGCGCCCCGCCAGCGTGCACGGCTGCATCGCTATGAGTGGGCTGATGGGTTGCTCCACTATAGGGTGGAGCCCGAGGATCCTCCCCGTATTGTCGTGCCAAACGACGAGGATCTCAAGTACGACATCCTGATGGAAGCGCACGATGCGCCATCCAGTGGCCATCTCGGCCGTGAGAAGACGTACGCGTCCGTCTCTCAGATGTTCTGGTGGCCTCACATGTACAAGTGGGTCGCCACCTACGTCCGGACGTGGGAGACGTGCCAGCGCGTGAAGCCTGCTGGTCACGCCTCGGCTTCTTTGCAGAGCCTGCCCGTCCCAGTGGACTGCTGGAAGTCGATGAGTCTCGACTTTGTCTTCGGGCTTCCGGCCGATGACCGTGGCAACACCGGCGTTGTTGCCTTTGTGTGCCGTCTGAGCAAGATGGTACACTTTGCTCCGGTTCGTGACACAGTCACTGGCGCTGAGGTCGCTCGCCTGTTCATGGACTGTGTCTTCCGACAACACGGTCTACCCGAGACCATCGTCTCTGATCGAGACCCGCGGTTCACCACTGCGTTCTGGCAGACGCTCTGGGCACACGGCTGTCGATGTCGACGGCGGATCACCCGCAGACTGACGGCCAGACAGAGCGTGTCAATCGCGTGCTCGAGAACACGCTCCGCAGTATCTGCGCGGAGATGCCCCGCTCTTGGGCCGATCGCTTGCCCATGGCTGAGTTCGCACTCAACAATGCGGTACATGCATCGACGGGCTTTACGCCCTTTTACCTCAACGGGTTGCGCCACCCTCAGGTGCCGCTCACATTACAAGGCAGCACCGAGGCTTCGGTCGTAAGTGGGGAGAGGCTCGGAAATCCTTTTCCTCCCTGGTCTCGGACGTGAGCCCAGCCGCCTTGCGGAAGCAATTGTCCTCGTTTGTCGAAGACAGGCGGAACATCATCAGCAGGGTGCGAGACACCATGGCTCAAGCCCAAGACAAACAGAAGGAGTACTCTGACAGAAATGGAAGAGGAAACATGAACGTGTTTAAGGTTGGGGATTTAGTTCTCCTAGATACTAGAACCCTACCGCTAAACACAGTTATCTCGGTCGAGAGCAACAAGCTGAAGCACCGCTTCATTGGACCCTTCGCGGTCCTCAGCCGACACGGCGCGGCGTACACGATAGCATTGCCTAAGTCGATGACGACTCACCCGACGTTCTACGTGGGCCGTCTGAAGAGGTACCATGACCCTCAGGCTCAGGATACCCCGCAGGAAGCGGTGGGTACCCCGGCGGAGACGACCGCACCGCGGCGTCGGGTCGCGGTACGGCGCCTGGTACGCGCGATGGTCGTAAGACGACGAAGACGAGGCGTATGTCGGAGCGGCGTACGCAGAGCTTGCGTAGCCATGGCCATACGGGGCCTGATAATGATGCACCGGCCCCGGATACGACATGGAGCCACGGAGCTCGGCCCGAAGGCCAGCAATCTCGCTCCGCAGTGACTCCAAGGACGTCACGTCGGCCCGACGGTGCACTCGACCATGGAGCTCGCGAGTCTCCCGAAACAGCGAATGAACATCCGCACGGAGCCGCTCCACGGCACCAGGCTGGCCAGCACGAGAGGCAGCTTCGCCACCAAGGCCGACGCCAAACGCGATCTCAAGGGCGTACACGCGCTCCCGGAGAAGACGAATATCCTCTTGCTGCAGGACCACCACCTGACTCGGGGCTTCAGCATGCGGCTGCGTTGCCTCAGGCTCGTAGCCATGGTCGTGCGAGACCTCCGCCAGCCCTCCTTGACCATAATGGGCTGATCCACTACCAAGTCGAACGAGTCGTCCAGGAGCCGCATCTCCATGGCAAGCACCAGCTGCTCGTGAAGTGGTGAGGTTACCGGAGTCGGATAACTCGTGGGAGCCTGTTGAACAGCTCCAGGCAAACTGTCCGAAGGCTGTTTCGATCTGGGACGAGAAGCAGCGGCAGCTTCGTAAGTAGTCCTTAGGCTTCTTGGGTGCACGTGGCACGGTAGCAGACGTAGTCGCACCGCGCCCACGCTCGTCACGAGCTTTTGCTTTCGCCTCCTTCTTGAGCTCGTCCATCCTCGCGCGGAGCTTGCGCTTGTTCACGAGTTGAGCGAACTCGATGCGGAGCTCGCGCAAGTCCAGGATGGCGGGCAGAGTGCGATCCTTACGGAGTTCCTTGTACTCTTGGTCGGAATACCCCTTGCGCTCGACGTAGCGCCAGAAGAGGTCTTCCACCTCACCCCCGGTTATGTTGTCGTTTAGCTTGACCCAGTGGAAACCCCACACAGGATGGAGTCCACCCTTGTCCTCCAGCTGGGAAGCGAGGTGAACTCCTTCAGTGTGAGCTTGTGTGGTGCCAGTAGCACACACCGGGCGACTTCAATGTCGCCAAGGAAGGGTGGCTCTTTCTCAACGAGTGCACGCTCATAGGAACCCTTTGAGGTGTACCCGCCGACAAGGCCACGAGGAGCCGAGAGCCTCTCTAACAGCACAGGCGCTCCGGTGCCAGGCTCGGGTGGGAAGTAGCCCGGTAGATGCGTGGCACCCCCGCCTGAAGAAGACTCAACAGCAGTCGCGGCAGACGACTGCCTGGCATATGCGCCCGAGCGAGCAGTGTGGTATCGCTGCTGCTGCTCGTCGAGGTCATTGGAGAGCTCTCTGGGCTCATGGACGGCACCCTCCTCGCCCTCCGAGTCGCTGAACAAGTGGGTGCTTGGTCCGGGGCTGGGCGACCTCGAAGCGGAACGCTTCTTTGGCATCTTTGACCTTCGCAGCGGCAGTCGTCTTCGACGCTTGGGCACGTTCACGACTCTGTGCCAGCGTCAGACGCTTGAGTGGCGACTCCGCCTTGGGCTCGGAGCCCGCGCCGCTCGGCGACTTCTCGGCCATGTCTTCCGTGTCGGCCATGACGTCGTCGTCTTCCTCCGCCTGCTTGCTGTCACCGGTGCCGGCGCTGGGCTCGACGTTCTTGGCCCCCTTCTCGGACGAAGCCTTCGGGAAGAGCGGAGAACTGGGCGCGCTGCTCGCCGCCAGCGCTTCGTCTTTGGCAGCGTTCTCGCTCCCCTCGGGTGAGCTCTCACCTGAATGCACAACCATCGTGCAGTTCTCGATGCTGGCCGACCAGTCGAAGGCCGGCCTGGTCCGCCCCGACTGGGGCCGAGAGCTCCCCTCATCACTTGGCGCGGCCTCGGGAGTCTTGCTCCGACTCCGAGACCGGCGCCCGCCCTCCGGCGTGCTGCTACAAGAGCGCACCGCCTTCTCGGCCGTCTCCGTGGACTCCCTCAGCGCGGACGACGCGTCCCTGGCCTTGGCCGACCTGGTCTTCGGCCCTGTGGCCCGTGATTTCGAAGGTGCTTTCGCACCACGCGCGCTGCGCTTTGGAGGCATGCTTCCGGTCGACATGGAGACCCCGCGGCTTGCTCGGCGATGCGCCAGTTGCTCTTTGAGGCCCGAGAGCCGAGGCGCCAGAGCTCGCGCCGTTGTCGATGGATTTCGACTTTGCGAGTGAAACGTAAGTCGCCGGCGTAACCTCGCTCTGATTGGTCGAAAAGATTGAATCTAAGTGGGGGAAGATGTAACGGGGTTACATGGAATAGTGACCCTGTCACTATTCAGGGATGGCTACATCAGTCATGTAGCCATCGGTCACTCCCCTGGGAAGTGACCAAGTGGCCTCAGAGCCAACAGATACATTTTGTATGGAACAAACTATAGGCAACTTAGGAATTGTATGCAGGCCAAATCTGTACCAACCTATAAATACATTCAGTCTTAGATCTACCTCTGTTTCAAGTCAAGTCGTCCCCTTCAGACCAGGGACACGTGAACGGCTGTTCACTTGGAGTTTGTATACTCCAGCTTCCTCTGTTAAGAAGTGCTGTGTGCCCCGTCACACTAATGGCAAGAATATTTACAATAAAAAATGCATCCGCCTCGATTAGGAGAGGTTCGATTGTCACGATTACATCGAAGTGAAATCATTGTTCCTACCTGATCTACACAGTGTTTGTGGTTCGCGATGGCTCGCAAAGGAAAGTCCACATACAGATGGCTAGAAAAAATTATGAATCCATCTGGTAGATTACCAGTAAAATACGGAGTTGCGCTCACTGGCTATTCTCGTCCTCCCCGCCTCGCTCGTCCTCCCCACCTCGCCCTCTCAGTGATCGTCTAACCGCGTGAAGCGAATTGAAGCGGGTGGAGGGGGGGGGGGGCAGTGTCCTAAGAGGGTTGTCGCCGTCATGGTTAATGCCCCGGCCAACACTAAATCGTGAGTTCATCCAGCTTCTATTGCACTGCCTACAACTGCTTTTTAACACTCTCTGGTTGTGCTGCTTTTCAGGTCGCCGGACCTACCACCGTAGCTTAACGGTAGAGCGCCCTGCGTGCAGGGAGACGGAGGCCCAACTCCTCCGGTGGTCTATTTCAGCTCCAAACCCGAAAGGGCGTGCGTCGGTTCGAGCGTTCGCAGCTCAGTGGTCGATGCTCTCTCCGGTGGTCGAAGATGGTTCGGTGTTCGACGAAGCGTTGCAGGCGAGCAAGGAGGTTCGATTAGAGTGGACAGAGGTGCTAAGAGTGCAATACATAGAAGTGAGTTTCATTATGGGCCGGCTTATCAGTAATCTATGTTTAAACAATAGCTTCCTCGTAGATGTTGCTGGCTTCCTCGATGTCTTTGCCAGCGTCAAGTGCATGCGTTTCGTGGCAACGTCATGGGCGCGCAGGAGCATGACGAATTAGCCCCAGTCGGGGCCTTGGTGGGTTGGCATAGCCACGGTCTCGGGAACGATGGGGCCAACATTGTAGCCCAGGTTTGCCTTGCGAAATCCTGCCTTGATCGTCTCCGCAGACAGATCGATCCACGCATCCATGATCCATGCCACCAAGTTGGCCCGTGTAGGTGGCACCATCTTAAATGCCACCGCCATGCCCGCTCAGCGGAGTTGGTGGGTGAGAAACTCTACCCATTCGTGTCGGAGCCGCGCCTTGAAAGGTTGGTTCCAGGCGACATCTGCGGGCTGACACACGTAGGTGTATTCTGGAGGGACCTTCATCAGCTCTACGTTCAGCAGCTCGCAAATACCAGCACGTATTTCGCCAGTGACCTGAAAAATCGTCCCACAGAAGCAGGACGGGCACATGCATGTTAGCTCTTCCTAGTAAATGGTAGCTGAGGAAGTCGATGGACAGCTCACTGTTCCACCACGCTGTAGCGTTACCGTAGATCTGGATGCCACGCTGCAGCGGCTCGAGCGTTCGCCACAGCTGCCGGCGAAACCCATGACGCAGCACACAGTTCTCCCTTGCGACTTCCGCAACCTTGGATGGCTTCGTCTTAAAGACGAGGAAGGGGTCGTACTTGTTGCCAGGAGCATCGTCGTCATGCGCTCCTTCGACTTCCCGCCATAGCGAACCCACACAATTTTGGCACCATGCCCCGCTCCTGTCTGGGCGGGGATGTACTCATAGTTGACGCCTCAGTTGTTGTCGACCCAAAGCATTCAATAACATGAAAACTCACCAGTTTGGTCTGCGTTGAACACCTTCGTGATCTTGAGCGCCTTCATTTTCTCACGCACTTTGGCGCTGAACTCCACCGCTTGAGCAACGGCATCCGCTGGTGTCGTCTGGTAAATCACAGCCACGGTACATCTCGATGGCCCGAAGCTTTAGCATCAACGCTGTAACGGGCACTCCTTTACCGCGAAGGCAGTTAATCCACTCAACCAATTGCTCTTCAGCCGCAGCGGGCAGCGTGGCACCCATCCCACGGCTCCGACCACGGCAGTGCAAACGAGAGCCATTGGAGCACTTTGCCTCGATGGTGGATCGAACAGCCTTCCAGGCATAGAACTGGCGCTTCTTGCTGCGTACTGGGGTTGGCGGTAGGTCTGGGTGGAAGTGCGTGGCGGTTTCCGCCATGGTGGTCTTGTCTATGTATACCAAAACCTCGAGTTTGCGCTGGTACGAGACAGCGGTCCGCTTCAAAAGCTTCGGCTGCGCTCCCTTGCCGGTCGTGCGCTTTTTACCTATCGTTGCCATTTTGCGTTGTGAGCAAAACTTAAAGAAATACCGAGCTTGTATATGTATTGGTTGGTAGCGTGTATGAGTTACGAGTTCGGTTCAACCGTAAAATATATTGCTGGCTGTCATCGGTAGCGACTTATGATATCAGATTTACCGTAAATTACTCTGCGATTTATGACATCAATTTTTGCGACACGGAAAATGGCTTACACCTATTGGCTCACCTGAGGTGGGCTTTATAATATATGTACGAACAATGATTTCAACCATGCGATAAAGGCAACCAAAGTAGTCTCTCTCCTTCGATAGTTACAACAACGAGATAAGTTTACCTCACTCTATCCAGCATATTAAGATCCGAAAGGACGCGTAGGTTTATTTGTTGAATCGTAAACGTAACGTTTTCTCTGCTAACGTTGCGCATTTTCATTTTCTAGCCATTCAATCCGGTACTTGGGTAAACCAATGACTTGGATGACTTTATTGCCGCCCTACCTGTTAAGGAGATGTATGATGTGTACAAGAGGGCTCTCAAGGGCACGCTGAGTAAATAAAATATTCACGAATATGTCTGGATCATGGGGTGATTCCAAACCACCAAGGAACCGTCCGAGGTAAGATTACATTATCAATTTTACCGACTGTTCTTTTTGACATGTTTCCTATAAACTTATCTATATCACTTGCCGTCGGATCCAAGGACGCCTCAAATTTCTGAGCGTCTACCTTCGCCAAAAGCTGTCCAAACTTGACGATCATATCGAAGGATATATTCAATTGCAGGCTGACGCAGAGTCGGCCAAAGATCATCGATTGGAAGTGTACATGCAACGAGAAGGATTATAATCGGCTGTTCTTTTTTTTAGCATCGCGCTAGGAGTTATCGACGTGTTAGCGGATCAGCTCACACCCGAGCTGCTAGTGCACAAGTGCGAGTGTAGCCAATGCGAGTACTACCGCTATCCAAAATGGCAGATGACGGTACCTGAAGATTTGACACCCGAAGCCTTGTCACCGCGTCCATTTTATCAGCGCGGGTACGAAACCTTTTGCCGGACCGAGCACTACTACCCGAATCCACAACAATCTCGTATGCCATTGCGTAAATATATGTACCAATGCTAGCGTTGTTATGATAAATGTTTCCAAGCTGCACGACTACTGTATTGAACTACCTAAGCCTTTGTTTTCATACTACGTACTACTATTTCGACGTATTTTTTATCTTCACATATAATATGCAATGCGAAGTGATTACCAATTCGAAAGATAGGTTCGAGCTTTGCTAGCTCTCTCCTTTTTCTTCGAGTCAGAAAAAAATCGTTGTGCTATTCTGTCACGGAATGGTTTATACGTTGTCGATACCTTTGTAGGTTTGGTCCACAAAATGAGTAATCAAGGAAACCGTTTCAAGGTGTAATCCCAACATAAACAAAATCCCGGTACGGCCAGTTCTTGCTGGGCGCGACACCTCCGGCCGTATGCAAGCATGGTCTACCACCTGATAACGAGTATCGTCTGTGTCAACTACTCTGTGCACTGAGCCAAATGCCATCACTGTCTGATTACGTGGCATATTTTTACAATTTTCTCATTCAATGCAATATTTCCAACAACCAGATGGAACCCTTGTTCTACTTCCGGCAGGGGTTAAAGCCGGCCACTACAAATCACATGTGCGATTGGCACCTGTCTACACTGGATAAGACTATATAACTGGGAATGAGGTCTCCACTACACCTGTCTTACCAACAAGAGCTTGCCCCTGTGTCTGTATGCAAAAGGTTTAAAATTGTTTTCATCGTAGTACATGGAGGGGGCGCCGAGTTGCCCGACGTCCGGCACACACACTACGTTTCATGGGTACAATCAAGGTCGGCTGACTTAACTTCAGGCGACCTGAACAACAGTTAGAACGGCTACAGATGGAGAAGACCATTTCAATGTAGCGGCTCTTACTACCGTTGGTGGTGGCTCTTGTGTCCGTCCGAAAAGTCACACTGGGTAGCGTACGCGTACTGTTATAATTCACAGCTCCCTAAATGGATCGATAGCAACCCAAATTAAATTTCGATAATATGTATTATAGTATATATGGTTAATGTTGAATTGATTTGTATCGTATGTTGAATGCGTTGGGCAAATTGATACCGCTTTTTGTCGGAATACCGTGTGTCTGAACCCATATGTGTGCCCGAAACACCTCAAGTTGGTTACGATATTTGGAATATTCGGGGCAGCTTGGTATTTTTGTTAGGAAGTAGTATCCGGTCCAGTCTCTATTTGGATGTTCTCCCACTGTGCAAGATACTGAGTCCGTCTGCAAAACCGGTGTGTGGTAGCAATTCTACGACATGAAAAAAATAGTCATGATGTCGTCGAATAGCTCAGGTGAAGTGCATACCCGATTTACTGAGACAGGGATTTTACTTAACCCCTTGGTTCCCGACGTCGTAAGTTACGACTACTGAATCTCAATGTCGTATAATACGACATAGCTCGATTAACAATAGTACAGCGGGTCCGGTAATTGAAGGTACCCCCATGTTGAAGTGCACATTTTGGAAGCTCCTGAAGGCTGTAGGCATCCGTTTGGCGCGAAACTTGGACCACACGACGCAGCGCGACACCAACATCATTTTACACTACAATACTCACTCTAGAGAGCAACAGAAAAAATATTTCAGCGAAAGTTATGAAGTGTCATGTGCCAAAGTGAAGGTACCCTCTATTCCCATCGACCATGATCGATATCTTATACAAAAACCAAGTATAGAACTTGAAGTACATGTACAATCTGAGCCGCCTAGTACTTGGTGTGACCTCCGCGCGTTTGCTTCACCGCATCAAGGCGCTTGGGCATCGACCTCACGCACTTCTTGATCATGTCGTCGTCCAGCTCGGACCAGATGGTTCTCAGCTTCATCTTTAGGTCGTCCAGTGAAGAGGCAAGAGTCGTGTTCAGACCGCGCATCAACTCAGCCCAGACGTTCTCAATTGGATTGAGGTCTGGGCTTTGAGCAGGGTGTCCTAAGCTCTGCAGGTTGAGCTCATCGAGGCACGACTTCGTCTTCTTGGCTCGATGAGCGGGGGCGTTGTCCTGGACGAAAGGTGCGGGGCTCGGCAGTGCTTGGTTATCGGGATTTCAGATCGTAATATCTTTCGGTAGTACTCCCCCCTGACGGACTCTTTGCAGATATGCAGCGTCCCCACGCTGTTACCGCTGATAGAGCCCCAGACCATGAGTGACTGGCGGTCACTTTTAAACGTGGGGAGCACACACTTCTCGGAGAAGCTCTCATGGGCTCGACGCCACATGGACACCCGCCCAGTCGTTCGCCGTTAGGTCGCCGTACTTCTTGGCGTAGGCCAAACGCGCTCGGCGGTGGCGCGGCGATAGGTACGGCTTCTTTCTCGCAGAGCAGCCGTTCAGACCGACCGCGTGGATCCTCGAACGGATCGTCCAGCGCGAAATCTTCCGCCCAATGTCCTTAGTAACTTGCGCGGCCAGCAGCGCCGCGCTAATGAAGCGGTTGGCCTCTACTGCACGAACGATTCGGCGGTCCTGGCGGGCGTCCGTGAGGTTTTTGCGGCCTCGGCGGGGCGGAACAACTGAATGTCCATGTCGCTTGTAGAAGTGGACAATGTTGCGAACGGAGTTTCTTGGCATCTCGAGCATCTTGCTAATCCTAGTGTAGACCAGGCCACGTAGGTGCTTCTTGACGCAAAGGAGTCGCATGTGCGAGTACTGGTGGCGTTGGCGCCCCATGAGCTTCAGGAGGAAGAATGAAGAATGAGCTACGGGGTCGAGGCGCCACCGACGTCCACAAGCACTTGCAGTCCATAGGTTTTGGCGGTAAAGTTAGTGCAACATAAATAATTTTCTTAATACAAATTTCTATATAAATTGTATCTCGCGCCACGTAAATGGAATGGAAGCAACGTATGGAGTAGTGAGTAAATAACCTTAATCGTGCGTATGTATCACAATGATCAACTAGTCAATCCGACCATAACACCTTACTTGTGCGTATAGAGCTCCTCTTAGGCTGCTTAGACAGTCTCCATTAGTGTTCTCCTTACACACTAACTGCAGAGTTAGCTGTACGTGTTAATAACATTTAGTTAGTGTATAGTAAATTTTGCTAACATGTGATTGCCGATCGAGCAACACCAATTTTTCGAAAAGACGAGCGGATATTTCTCAGAACTTTGCTATTGAACATCCTTTACTGCTCTGCTTGACCGGTCTCTTCTTCTTCTACATTATATGCTGCAAGGGCAGCTTGTTGTTCACTTTACCTCAACTTTAACCGCAATATAGCGAACAAATATTCCCCGGCTACTAACTCATCTACTAACTCATCTACTTACAGTCAGTAAATGTACAGCTAATAGTGATGTAGTGTCTAGTACATTATACTAACAGCAAACGACCCACACTATTATCCATGTAGGAGGCAATTTATATAGAATACGATGCTCGAGTGCCGCTACCGGTGCGGCCACACTCTGCTGCAAATTAGAGTGAAATTGTGGTAGGAACGGAAAACCGAAGCAATTTCGGCATTGCTTCAGCGTTCCGAGAAAAGCCGTCGGTGTCGGCCGTTGCCTCAGCAACAACACTCTAGAGAAATGGGCGAGCTATAGGACACATATTGTAAAGCTGACTATAGCAAAGTGAAGAAGAGAAACTGCTGTTACAGTTATTAAATTGCTTTAGCGATGACATACAAAGTAAGCCAGCACTCCAAGTACCCCTTTGTTGGTGCAACAACGGTGGCCTGGCAACACGACATAGGTGATATCAAGCGCAGGCTAGAAATGTTGGAATCCGCCAAGGACGAGATGGAGTCTGGAAAGGCAGATTGCGAGGCGAGGGCGAAAACATTGGACTCCGAGAACGCAGAGCTGCGGTAAAAAGTGGCGGAACTAGCTGGGTTAGAAGAAAGGATTGCCGTGACAGAGATAACTACTGCTGAACTCAGCGTGACGTTTAATGCCGTGCTGCTGGAGTTCCGCAAAGCCCTCGAGTTGGCCGCCGCTCGCCAAGCACATTATGGACGTGGGCCAAACGCAGCCAACCCTGCACCACCCCAGCAGGCGAAACGCGTGAAGCTTTCAGCGACGTTGGGTCCGCGAAAGAAGCTGAAAAGCAGTGATGCACTACTGGAGAGGCTGTTCCGTTAACGGAACGACACCAGACTTTAGTCGAACAAGGAGGGCTTGGTTTATCCGGCTCAGCCGGATACCGGACAGAGAGACAGCCGTGTCCTTGTTACCACGACCGCCGCTTTCTCCTTCGTGCCCAGCTCCCCGGGATGACCGCTCCCTCGAGTTATCTGCCTGGTTGGCAGTTACTTCAGCAACACTACCAGAGTGGCAAATCGGACACTACAGTATGACTAGTCAGCACACGTTCGATGCAGCTGAAGCTTCGGCAACTGCATCATAAACCATTAGTTCGCTTGCGCTGGCGGTTGCGGTGCCATTTAGAGCAGCAATGACCGTATCGAGCTACTACTGCAGCGTCGCCGACAGCGACCTGCAGGCCGTGGCGCTTCCGGAAGCGCACAGGCCAACCCGAGGAAACTGGCGCTTGGGACCCCTCACCTGTGCTGAGGTCGAAGTCGTTTGCTAGTCGTTTAAGCGAGGGGTTGCTTAGATCTGGCGATGCAGAGGCCTTGAGCCGGTCCAAGACATAACGGTCCTACGCCGGGTTTTTTGGCGGGGTAACTCGCTTGGCATGCGGGTTGGCACTCATTTGGTCAGGCGACTCCACGATGTCCTTCAGCGTCGTCAAAGATATGCGTCCGTAGTGGCTGGCCACCAAGTCGTGAAGCGTTTTCAGGTCGGGATGGGGCCCCATCTCTCGGTACTTCTTCCAGATTGCGTTCTTCTGCATGATGCTGAGGTGGAGAGGAGGAGCCATCGGTCCGCAAGCGCCAGTTGTCAAATGACCACCCATACCATATAGCAATACAGAGGTAATGAGTCATTACCGAATTTTTTTGTGTATTTAGTAATGCAAAGAAAACTATCGCCGTCATACAAGTAGTATTCTTAACTTAATGGAGGCCATTGGAGCTCGCCTGTGATACCTGTGTCGTTCCTCGAACCATAGCTGTCGCTGCTCGAGCTCAAACATCGCTCGGGCACTGTCATCAGGGTCATCCATAGCGTCGATCCTGGCAAGCAACGCTGCGATCCGCTCCTCGGTTTTGCTCTCGATATAACCATCCACCTCCTCTATCCTTCGCTCAACTTCATGCATAATTGCGGCAGCGTCATCGTCGGACGGAATCTCGCACCCCCAGTCCTCAGCTACAAAACACATCACTTCTTGGTGCGACGTGAGGATGCGATCAGTCGAGTTGTCAGGATCAGTCAGAAGCTCAAACATTTCTGAAAACCGATTGGGAACGCCAGGATACTGTACGCCGTCTGCATTCCATTCCTGTCGAAGTGTTGATTTCGCGAACTTGGCACGGCATGCGAGCTCGCCTTCACGCAGTTTGTCCTCCGGTGCGTTGAGCGCAACAAATTCCAGGGTCGGGTCCCGTTCATCTTCAGGAAAATGCGATGCTTGAAACTTCTTTTCTTAGCCTTGAACGCTGCTGTTTGCGCCAGCTGCTGTGCGGCCTCGCTTGTAAACCTTTCCTCCTTCCCATCGAGCCGGGTTTTCTTGTTCTTGTAGCTTGAGCCATCACCCGACTTAGAGAACGTCAGGACCCCGTCACCTCTGGTCGTAAGACCCCGGATGACAGATTAGCCATAGAGGCATGGCACCTCAAAGTACATTCGTCTGATGTGAATCCTAGTTCGCTGACGGACGTAGTCCTTCTAGCGTAACTTAAGCCGAAGGACAGGCACACGGGAACCACAGACCTCTCGCATGATACGAATGACTATCACACGAAAGAAGGCCAGCGGGATTTGCGTCCAACTGAACAAAAATGCGTTGATCACTAGCAGAAGATCTGGTTGCAGCTTCAACAACATGATGTCCACGTTCAGCAGGGCTTGTTTGGGTTTCATCACCGGGGCCACTATCCGCAAAACTTGTTTCGTCGCCACCGTCAATAGCACTTGGTCGTTGGCCAGTACCGCGGTGTCCCTCATTCACTAGGACGTCGCTGTGGCTGTTTGCTGTGGCACCCGCCGTCGCAGTGTTATACTTCACACCCGGAGCGATGGCGTCACCTTGATCACTGCTTTCATCACTCCACACCATTGCATCTCCGTATTCGTTCTCATCCTCAACACTGTGCGCGCTCCCGCCACCCATGACTGCATCATGCGCGTGAAATGTGCGGGCGGCGATGACGCCCCGCTAGTCGTCCACCGTGGCCATTTGCCGTGGCCCCCACCGCGAAGGTACATGCGATCTCCCGCTCTTGTTGTAGCCTCCACTCATCGGCTGCTCTGTCGGCACCTGCGACGCGAAGGCGTGGGCATTGGCAGTGGCCGCTGCGGCGAAGGCTCTTTGGCGCGAGCTGTCCACTAACGCTGCCATTGCCTCAACACCTGTCCCGCCATTGCAAACTGCGATAGCTGCCACGGCCGCTTGTCCTGGCTGCTGCAGCGTAGGCGCGTGCAAGCTGCCGCGCTGCTTCGGGCGCGCGTGGCGCGCTGTGCATCGTGAAATGCTGCCAAAAAGCAAACTGCGCAAAGTGTCCTTTCCTGAATGTATCCACTTCAACTTCATTGACAATACCTGATGTACAAACTCCAAGACAAATCAACTGGCCGTAACAAAAAGACAAACAAAGTTTAGATACTCTTCCGAATTCCCAAGACAGTGCATTGCCTTCAAGTACCTTAAGTAGCTACTCTTCTTCCTTGGACTCCTCGTCCTTCGACTCGCTCTGCACCTTGAGCGCCCTACTGCTGCAGCTTCTCGGTGACTTCGTCCATGACCTTGCCAATAGGCGCCGCGCTCTCCATGGGGCTCTTGCCCAACGCCGTCTTGATTACCAAGCTCTGGCACGTCGCGAGTCGAATGCGAGCCTTGTCCGCCTTCTCTGGAGTAAAGAGCAACACGCTAGAGAAAACGCCTTTCTTGTCGTTGCACGCGTCCCAGCACGTTTCTTCTCCGCAGAAGTCTCCGCATCGTGCACACTCGGTGTCCTTGAATTTGCGGTGCTTTCGCTTACCGGACCAGGGCCCTCCTTGTTCGTAGGCAGCATCGGGTGTCAGGCACACCAAGCTGGAGCATCTCCCGCAGTTATCCTTCTCGTCGGAAGTCCAAGCTCATCGTCATCATCTTCCCGTAGCTGATGAACGGGACGAACTTCGCACAGGTTGAGCGCTTCACTGCGCATCGATTAAAGAACGTTGGCGATGCACGCACGTCCAGGCACATGCTCATGATCTCGATCCGCGCACTACGCGAACTCGACGATCTCGCCGAACTCGACGAATTCTCCAGCCTCCGCGAACTCGACGAACTCGACGAATTCTCCAGCCTCCGCGAGATCCGCGAACTCCGCCGCTGCCCGCCACCCAAGCTGCTCTGCTCGAGTAACTCGAGTCGAGTTGACCCCGGCCGGTGACAGCTGGGCTGCAAGATGCGACGAATGTCACATAACTGCGAAGAAGAGCCCCGTCCGAGGTTTGGAGCACGGACGGGGCTCTTCTTCGCAGTTATGTGACATTCGTCGCAAATCTGTGAGCGTAAACCCAGGGTAAGGACAAGGCCAGAGTTGCTTTTGATCAATGTATTGAAGAATGGGATTGTATTGATACAAGAGGGGTTATGTTGGTCTAGATGTTACTTCCTTCGAAAGTGGAGATCACCGAAATTTGCTGGTGGCTTAGCTCTACGAATGAGCGGTTGCCCACAACGTATACACCAGGATCGATTTCGCTGCCAGTATGGATCTCGTCGTTCTCGTATGCAGAGTTGAGACAAGTACCCACGTTGTAGCCAGCTGCAACCCCGCAGGCGCTACAGTAATAGGGCTGTCTTGAGGAAGGTGTCAGAACTTCAATCTGCTTCCGTTTTGCCGTGACAGCATCTGCATGCACATCGAAGCGACCTTATCAGTGGCTCGTATTGCTTGAGCACTGCGCGGTTGTTCCCCACAGTTCAGGCCACGCTTCTGGCGTTTCGTTTTGCCAGAAGTCTAGCTGGAGGGCATATTGGAACCGACTGACTTGTACTTAGGGAGCTGTCGCATCCTCCGGCTCGGTATAATCTCACTTGGCAATGGGATACGGATTTTCGATTCTTTGAACGATGCTTTGTATGCTTCTACTGTGTAACACTTATTCGCTAACGCTAATGAGGGTTTAGATTCAGCGGTTGTGTTTTTCGTCTTTTTAGAGCAGCGAATAGATGGCGGTAAGGTAGTCGTAAGTTTGCACATTTGTTGCAACGCACACACGTCCGTGGTGCTACATGTAAGGTGGTATTATGAGTGGGGGCGATCTTCGGAATTACACCATCACCAACTCCGACTTTTTTGTGACAGGCTCATCAACGTAGAACTCCGAGTCCGAACAACTAATCGGTCGGACGCTGAATTTAACGGCTCCTTGTTAAAATACTTCTTAGCATTTGGATCACATTGCATTTTTAGGTCAGTTCAAAGTTTTAGTGATGTGTTTTTCTGTTAATGCTGTCGCTGCTTTTCAGCAAAACCGATTTGGCCCCATAAGCACTTCGTTGTCCCTGGCACCACTCCGTTGGAGTTGCCTTCAACAGCGGTAGTAGTCCGGACTCCATACAGAGGTAACGGTTTACCATAGCTATAAATTTTAGACTAAAACTTGTCGTTGTAGTTGCGCTCTGCTTCGTTACTGTGATAGTTCCCAAAACAAGCCCAGCTAGTGAATTCACGTGTCATCAGGTCTGCGAATCTTTCGCGGGGCTGGAAAAGTGATATCTTCGAGCAGTAGATTTGAGTCGTACTCAGCCGTAACCGCTGTTGCGATGGGTTTGATAAATATTCCTGGACATACCGTTTAAATTCATGGTTTGGGGAATGGACATAATGCAACCAGAAAAAGGTCCTGCACCCGAAAAAAGGTCC
Source organism: Phytophthora vignae f. sp. vignae (assembly GCA_016169955.1). Lineage (NCBI taxonomy): Eukaryota > Oomycota > Peronosporomycetes > Peronosporales > Peronosporaceae > Phytophthora > Phytophthora vignae. The sequence continues at coordinate 210,167 of JABJUM010000090.1, read as the reverse complement.
TGTCAATATGTTCTACAAATATTCGTTCATCCCGATCTGTTTCGACTTCTCAAGTACAGAAGCGTGTCGCTGTTTATCGATGTGAAGTTTAGCATTACGCCAGCGCCATATAGGCAGACGCTTATTGTGATGGGTTATGATGCTGCTTTTGATGTGTACCTCCCGTTACTGTACATCATCCAGGAGAGTAAGGGCAACATAACCTACACGGCTGTGTTCCAGAGGATCAAAGTGTTGGTAGGAATGAAGATGGTCACTGGAAGTGTCACCTGCGGCTCTAAGCAAGCATTACTCGACGTCGTTCGTCAGGAATTCCCCAGAGCCCGAGTGATTGGGTGTTTGTTTCGTTGGAAGCAAGCTCTTGGTCGGAAGTTGACCGACCTAAGAATCCCGGCGCCTCAGATCAAGCAGGCATTGGTGCCTGGCGTTTTGGACGTACTTACAGTTATCCCAATTGACGAGATCCAGAAGCAGGGTATCCCATACGTCAAATCGCTGATCCCGCCACACGGGTATCGGCAAGAGTGCAATACGTTCTGGCTCTATTTCGTCAACGTTTGGATGGCGACATAAAATCCCGAGCTGTGGGACGTGCATTCCTACATCGGCAGGGATGAGCAGATGCAAAAACGGACAAACAACCCGATTGATAACTATAACTGTGCCATAAAAAAGGATCGGTGAGCCCCCCCCCCCCCCCAGGGTATCCCATACGTCAAATCGCTGATCCCGCCACACGGGTATCGGCAAGAGTGCAATACGTTCTGGCTCTATTTCGTCAACGTTTGGATGGCGACATAAAATCCCGAGCTGTGGGACGTGCATTCCTACATCGGCAGGGATGAGCAGATGCAAAAACGGACAAACAACCCGATTGATAACTATAACTGTGCCATAAAAAAGGATCGGTGAGCCCCCCCCCCCCCCCCCCTCTCACCGATTGCGTTGATAAGCTAAAGTCGGATGTGATGCGGTATCTTCACATGTGTGACGATATTTCTATGGAAAGGCGCATGGCTCCTACGCACGCTGATCAGGTCACTCTGACTAAGCCCCCAGCATCTTTCGATTTTACTCCCTGGTGGTAAGCGTCGTGCGTCACAGCAAAAGAAGGGAGCCGTGTCGAAGAAGTCAGCTACTTCGAGAACTATGCCGGCCCGCGTTGGTTTCTTAGTCGCGGGCTCTGGAGCTGGTTGGTTTACTTGGTTCCGTAATTCTTGATGCTCGAAGTATAGCAAACGTGCCGTCTTCTCCCGGTTCTTCTCCAAGATCTTGTCTCTGTTTTTCTTGTAGTAGCGACGGAGAATCTCAGCGCGAGTCAGCTTGGTCTTTTCCGTCCCGCATGTCTTGAGATGTCGAGCGTAGTTCGAGCGACTGATCGGGTGAGTACACTTCGGACACAAAGTGTGCAGCTGGTTCACGCAAGTAGCATATTATTAGCAGATGACGCTACACGGATACCCTGACAGGTCACCACAAGTATTGCTGTAACCTATGGCATAGCTTCATCCACATTTTTCATATATGCACTTAACCACCTTTCAATAGAATCGGTATTGCAAAACTTGGTCCGAAAAAATGTCCTACGAACGACTACTCAGACCTGTAAAACGCTCGAAATATTTTTCGGGCTTAGAACCGAAATTACGAGTACATTATTTTTGTCCCTGGCTGAAATACCTATTATTGCCGTGACAGGCACTACCCCCCCCCCCCCTTCCGTTATGCTAACGATGATTGTTTTATTTGCTAAAAGAAAATGAACTAGTTGCCATGGTTTAGATCTATCTATCTCTGTCAGTAAACACTCAGACAGTTGATCACAGCTTATAATATATGCATATTATGCGTGGGCAGCCTGAACCGGTACGATACCAGCGGATTATGGAGGACGGTATTTATCTCTCTACAGTGTTTCTGCAAGCGCCAACTCAAAAACTAAAACAAAATCGTGGACACAAGAGAATTGAACCAGTTAAGTCACCAAAATGACCCGGCAGTCAAAAATCCCATTCAATTGCATGAAGTGAAATATATTCAATATATGAGAGTCGGGCTGGTCTTCAGTGGAGACCTCGTCTTCATCCAGCTCACCGCGGCTGCACTGGTCTCCTCGTCCTCTGGCGCTTTTTCTTCGGTACGTTGACGACGCCTTGGTAATCGCCGCGTCGACAGTAGCATTAGGCTCTGTTGACCCAACGTTTGTTGTTGTGGCAGTCCATAAAGCAGCACCATGTAGTACCGTGGTCAACGTGACTGGTGAGACGGGGTTAACTGCAGACGGAGACATTTCCGCGTAGTCCGTCGAAGTGGCGGTGGAGGTGTCCGTCGTGGTGTCCGTCGTGGTAGCCATCGTGGTGTTCTTCATAGTGTCCGTCGTGGTGTCCATTGTGGTGTCCGTCGTGGTGTCCGTCGTGGTGTTCGCCGAGGTGTCCGTCGTGGTAGCCATCGTGGTGTTCTTCATAGTGTCCGTCGTGGTGTCCATTGTGGTGTCCGTCGTGTTCTCCGTCGTGTTGTCCGTCGTGGCGTCCGTCGTGGAGGTGCGTGTGGCCGTGGTGGAATTGCGCGTGGTGGCAGTATCGTCTGGAGTTGAATGAACAGGAGTCACGTTTAGTGGCTTGAAGAAAGACAGGATAGAAGGATTCTTGGGTCCAGCAGGTTGCTTTCGAGGGCGGCCAAGTTTCGGTTTGGCCGGGCGAGCGACACCGACAGTGAGTTTTGATTTTTGTTTTCGATGACGTGCAAGTTTCTTCCTGGTCTGCATTGCGTTCGTTTTGGTGGGATGAATCAGCTTCAGGGTAGTACCCTAATAACTTGTCTGGAATCGAGAAATACTTTTGCTTCAATGAGGTTAGTTTCTTCGTGCTGAGCTCCAGCAGTGGTTGACGTCTCAAGCGTACATCGTTTGTAGTGGCCGCGTCGATGCTGGATACAGGACCAAAAAGATCAGCGAGAAACGACTGTCGGATAGCACATGCATCGCCAGTTCCAATAAGAGAAAACGTTTGCGAGTCTGCATCCTTCGTATTCACTAGAGTGCTTCATAGTTACGATGCCCTTGTCCATCTCAAAAAAAAAACAATTTGTAGTTATCAGGCATCCGCTTGAAATACTTTGACAGCAATGCTTCCCATCCGGCGAAAATGGGTCTATCACTCTTGCGATGATCGAGAAACTGGGCTCGCACTGAAGGGGTCTCGTTCATTTGTGCTACGACTTGATCTGGGGTGTACAGATTGAAATTCTTCAGTTTGCCCTTGCACCGAGCGACGACCTGATCGGCGGCGTAGAGCGGTCCTTTTCTCGCGAGTAGCTCGCCTCTGTTGTGGTTTTTGTCTGGCTTGAGCCTCCTGCCCCACCGGAAGCGCGATGGACCACCGGCGAACGGTCCACCATGCTTCTGTAAGCAGCCCGGATTGAGTTCTTCAGCAACTCTACACAGCCCACAACAGGGTTCGCAAACTAGAATTAAGTTTTTTTGGGATTTGGGATAAGAAAAAATCCCGCCCACCCATCGATAAGAATTTGAGGTCTATTTGGAATATATAAAGATAAGGAAAAATAGAGAGAAATTAGGGGGGGGGGGTAGAGTACATTGCAGTGCCATTTCCACAATGGCCTTCTATTGCGACTTATGCGGAACACCTTTCAACCATGCGGCCTCAGTTCGGCGCCACAGGGGATCAGAAATCTGCGTCAGAAGACAGGACCCAGCTGCCATGGAAGCACGTCGGCGCGACCAGCGGAATGCTCGTCGCCGGACACGACGTCGTGGACGTGTGCAACAGCGGCAATCTGTCACAACTGTGGTGATTGCAACTACCGCAGCGGCCGCAACCATCACAGACGTTGAAGATGCCGAAGCACCGGGTGTAGACACAGCTGCTGAGCGACACCAAGCACCTGTTCCTGCTAAGGACTCGACGGACTTGGATGGTCGCGAGTGCCAAATCTGCTGGGGTCCTTTCCGCGACCCATATTGCTGTGCAGGCTGCCGCCGGCAATTTTGCAGAGCGTGCATTTGTACGAACATTGATACTGTAGGTATCCGTGCCGCCTGCCCAAATTGCAGGCGGCCCGTATTTCCCAACGCTGTTCGCCTCTTAAGAGAGGCAGAGCGGGGTCCACGAGCGGTCCCGGAAGACGAAGAGTGGTGGTGGCTGACAGGCGGCGATGGGAGCCCAGAAGGCTCAGGTAGCGAATATGACGACGACTAGATAATCCAGAAACTACATTATTTGCTAATATTATGCATATATAATATATATAGAACACTTCAGGTATAATGAAAAGAATTTAATGTCTGAAGAATACTTTAGGTAATGAAAAGAACTTATATTATTGTGAGGTAAGTTGATACACGCATAGTTAAATTTATTTGTTGGGTTAAGAATGTAATGTCTGTATTAGATTTTACGTCCGATAAGACGCAAGCAGGCCAGGATGGTCATCACTTTGGATCAGAGCAAGTCATAAGGTAAACCTCATGTTCACTACCGGTTCGCCAGTGCGGTCACTGATTTGGATAAACGCCAAAGCGGTCCTCGAACTGGCTAAGGGACAGGGTGGTCCTTGATTTGGCTAGGCGTCAAAGCGGTCCTTGATTTGGCTAAGGGCCAGGGTGGTCCTTCATTTGGCTAGGCGTCAAAGTGGTCCTTGATTTGGCTAACCGGCGAAGTGCGCATGGTCCAAGCTGAGGGTGAAGCGGTCATCATGAAGCAAAGGCAAACCACTATAAAATAGTAAACAACGTTCACAAACGCTCAGACTTGTATTATGACTCAATAATACTCAAAGTCGCTATCTTGGTTGTTGTTGCCACTTTCACCGTCGGACTCAGCGAGTTCCTCCACCAGATTCGGCAGCTCCAAGTCTTCCAGGTGAAGATTCTTCATGTTGAAGAAGATGAACACCAGCTTCTCGACGCTTGCCTCTCTGAGGCGGTTGCGCAGTTGCGAGTGGACGAACTTGTGCGCCGAAAAGTTGCGTTCGGCCGCAGTGCTGGAGCAGGCAGACGCGAACACAGTGGTCGCGATCTTCTGCAGAAGCGGGAAGCCGCGGACGCCACACCAAAAGTCGCGGACCCCGATCCGTTTGTCCTGTGCGAGCTTGATCTAGCGCGTCGGTTGTTGCGTGGCCGCCTGGAACTTCATCAACTCGATCATAGTCGCGTCCTCCAAATCCGGGCTGTTCCACTTGGCGATGAACTCTTCGACACTCTCGCGGGTCGCGTGGTCCATGGCGGTCTCCACGTATCGGGGGTCAAGTAGATACGACACACCGTGGGCGTCGCCGTAGACGAAGTCGAAACGTTCGCGAAGAATGGCCGTGATTACTCCGTACTCCGAGATAGGCATCGACATCTCCTTGAACGTTTGTGGCAAGTCGAGAAACATCTTGTAGACGTCGGAGATGGGGCGCGTGTTTCTCTCGAACACCTTCTGGAAACGAGAAAGTACGCTAAGAAGGTCGATCGCCTTGGTCAGTTGCGCTACAAAGTCCTTTGCTCGCACGACAACGAAGGCCATTCTCCTCTTCGCCTTCTGCTCTTTCGTCTTCGCCTTAAGGAAGTCTCGACCACTCACACACGCGTGCAGAATCGACTCAGACTCCAACACCGAGGAGAAACACTTCTCGATAGTCCCCCAACGCGTATCAGCGGGTATCACCAGGGCGTTCTTGCCTTCAAGCTGCTGTAGGCGGCGTAGCTCGGACCAAAGCAGCTGGTTCTTCTTGAAAAAACGAACGAGCTTGCTCAGTCGTCTTCGAGCTTCTTGAGCCATGGCAGTCTCGCGACAAGATCCTTGACGATCAAGTCGATGACATGTGAAATGCAGCCGTGGAAGAAGATGTGCGGGTAGCCCTGCTGCAAGTCTGCCATACCAACTGGTTCGTGGCCGTGTTGTCCGTGACGACAGCAGCGATGGTTGCATACTTCGTAGCCTCAATGACGCGCTTGATGTCGGCTGCGAGAAAGCTGGCGCTGTGCGAGATCGAATCCGTGTATACGGTCTCCAGTAGGTAGGCGTCCTCCCCGCATATCAGGATGTAGTTGATGACGCTCTTGCCGTTGATGTCAGTCCACCCATCTGTTGCCAACGTGCACTTCTTGCCCTGGACACGGCGTACGATCACCAACTTCAACTCTCCATACAAACCATCCAAAAGCGTTGTCGCAAGCTCACGGGCGGTTGGGAGGACAACACCTGGATTCAGAATCGTCAGCGCCTGGGCCAACGTTTCGTGGTTGATCTTAAAGGCCATCCCGGTGGAGTAGAACCACAACGCGAATTGGCGTTGGAATGCCATCAGCTTGGAAAGGACGAGGGCCGGCTGGAAGCACGAGGTGATGGGCTTCGTCACAGGGCGCTTGGCACACTTCCGCTTGAAGTGGTCGCGGACACGCTCCACATGCGTCGCTCCCGGATGGTGGACGATCTTCTCGCATTTCTTGCAAGGCACGATCTCGTCCGCGACAACGACGTCGTCCCAGACGGGATCCTTGCGTCTTCCGCGTTTAGCGGGGCTCGGGGTCGGCTGAGGTTCCGCTGTAAGTCGCTTCCTTCCACCATCCGACGGCGCGGACACGGCGGAAGAGATGCCAGTGTCGACGGCGCTCACAGTATCTTCAGACAGCAGGGGTGCAGTTGGGCCATCTCGAGGACGAGAACCACTTGGTAGGGAGGGGTAGGAGACCAGGTCGATCGGCGAAGCGAAGCTCATGACGAACGGAGGGAGGTGGGGGACGGGGTTGCGGGAGAGGTGCTTGTAAGTGTTCGAATTGAAAACTGAGTAACCGTGCACTGTACTAAAGTTTGGAAGTCAACAGCGTGGTTGGTGCCCCAACGAAGCATGTGAGAAGGATGCGAGCTCGTTCGAACCGCAGCTTAGACATTTAGACTGTGTTTTAGTATGTTAGGAGTCTCTACAACGGTCTTTGCCAGCTCGGCAGAGTGCGGTTCGCTGCTGTGGCCTGGCATTAGATCGATGACGTCATAAGGGCCTCAAAACCCAATCACCCAAACCCACCCACCCACAGCTGTAGCCTAACCCACCCCCTCAGATCTGAGGACCTGGATTTTGCCGAACCCTGGCCCCACAACTTGTATCTAAAAATAATTATTATAATTATCTCTGGTTCAATTCCTGAAAAAAAAGTTGTGTACCGGATAGGTGGTACATGGCTACACGCATGAATACCCTGTGCCAGAGCCACTCCACTCCACCAAAGCACGTTACCATGGCGACAGGTGAGTTAATCCCCCCCTCGGCGTCGTCCCGCAGCCCTGTATCGACGACTGCAAGATGCCTACCTAGTGTCTGGGTCTTTTCTCCAATACCTTAATGCTATCTCCCCCCTGCCAGCTCCTCCATCTCACTGTCATCTTCATGCGTATCTGCTCCTACCTGTACTGTACCGCAGCTAACAACGCGAACGACGTGCCACGCACCAAGTTCTTCCTGCGTGGCAAGGGCGGCATCGAGGCCATGTGGGGACCGCCGTCCTCCAGCAAGGACGAGGTCAAGATCGAGCGCGACGAGAACTTCGACGCTCCGGGCGCCGCGGACCTCATGGAGTTCACGGAGGACGGCAAGCTCGTGGTGCTGGTGCGCACCGCCTCGGGCTTTACGGTGCGCAACGCTGACACCGGTGCCGTGGTGGTGGAGACGGAGAACCCGGGCATCCACGCGGTGGCCTGGTCGCCTCTGGGCTCGCACCTGCTGACCTGGCAGCGCCCGCAGAAGGACTCGGACCTCGGCAACCTCATCGTGTGGGATGCTGCCACTGGAAAGGAGGTGGCGCGCTTCAACCACAAGTCCTACACGCGCGACGTACGTTGACTATGCTGAGTTGGAGACTGGGGGAAGTACCGCAAGAACTGACACTTGTTGGCTTGGGTGCGTTCATGATGGCAGAAATGGCCGCCGCTCCAATGGTCCTCGGACGAGACGATATGCGCGCGCCAGAGCGCAAACGGTGTGGTGCTCTACAGCGGCCGCGACATTGGGGCGGGCTCGATTGGCCAGATTAGCCTTCCGGTACGTGTCTTGATGGATATTGTCACTCGTGGATATGCCTTGCTGACGATAATAAATGGGCTGGTATTTTTTTCGACCAGAATGTGGCGAACTTCAGCGTGGCTCCTGGCAGCGCTCCGTACAAGGTGGCTCTCTTCGTTCCGGAGAAGAAGGGCAAGCCTGCCAGCGTCAAGATCTACCAGTTCCCGAGCAGCCTGGACACCCCCACGGCCACGAAGAGCTTCTACAAGGCCCAGGACGTGACGCTCAAGTGGTCTCCTACTGGCAGTGCGCTCATTATTGAAACGCGCACGGACATTGACACCTCAGGCAAGTCTTACTACGGCGAGACGGGCCTTTTCTTCCTGCAGAGCGACGGTGAGTATGACTGCATCGTGCCGCTCACGAAGGAGGGCACGGTGCACGACGTTGCATGGGACCCCACGGGCCGCAGCTTCGTGGTGATCGCTGGTGCGATGCCTGCTCACGCCACGCTGTACGACAACAAGGCGCTTCCCGTGTTCGAGTTCGGCGCGGCGCCTCGTAACCACGTCAGCTGGAGCCCTCACGGACGCTTCCTGTGCCTTGCTGGATTTGGCAACCTTCGCGGTGACATGGACTTCTGGGAGCGCAACAAGCTGAAAAAGATGGGCTCGGCGACTTCCAACTCGGCCACGACGTTTGCTTGGTCGCCTGACAGTCGCTACTTCGCTACGGCCACTACGTTCCCTCGTCTGCGTGTGGACAATGGCTTCAAGGTCTTCCGCTACGACGGCACTGGCCCCATCCACCAGGAAGAGCGCGGCGAGCTCTACGATCTCAAGTTCCGTCCAGCCGCCCAGGACGTGTACCCGAACCGGCCCCAGTCTCCGCGTCGGAAGGGTGAAGACGCGGGTTTCGGCTCATCTTCAGCCCCGAAGGCTGCGCCGAAGCCGCAGGCTTACCGTCCGCCTAACTCGACTGGCGCCCTCGCCGCTATGATGCGCAAGGAGGAAGGTGGCTCTAGGAAGCTGGACCGCAACAAGTACGTGGCTCCCCGTAGCAGTGCCCCCACGATTCCTGGTGTGGCTGCGCCTCGACCAATTCCTGGCATGGGAGCGGCTGCTGCGCCCAAGAAGCTGAGCAAGAGCGCGCGGAAGAAGAAGGCGCAGGAGGCCGCGGAAGCGAGGGCTGCCGTCGAGGAGGCGCTTGCGAAGGTCGCTGTCGCGGCTCCTGCTGACGAGGCTCCGGCCAAGCCGAGCCCGGCTGAGATGACCCCCGAGGAGAAGGCCAAGAAGGTGAAGAGCCTGCTGAAGAAGCTCAAGCAGATCGACGCCATCAAGGCGAAGAAGGAGGCCGGTGATTCGCTCAACGACGATCAGCTGGAGAAGCTCAAGACTGAGCAGGCTCTGCGTGACGAGGTGGCCGAACTTTCCGCGTAAGCCTGCGTGCAAAGGGGGGAGGTGAATGCCTTAGAGAGAGCGGTGGGCAGGCAAGCAATATAGAGCGAGCCGATCGGGGATACTTGTAGGCGGCAGCGCTGTATTCTGCATAAGTAGAGAGTACGAAGCGTTCCTTGCGTTGTCGTAAGTTGGCCAATACGCCACTGCACCATTTCATTAACGGCTCACCGTGGTGTGTCCCGTAGTGATGGCATGAGACTTTGTGGAAAGTGTTGGCGCTTTGCCTTTAGAGAAAGTAACAAGCAAACGAAGCGTTAATTGTTTGTCTGTATGCTGGGTCTGCTACGCTACGCCGACGCCACCTCATCGTGGCATGAGTTCACGAACTTCCTGCACATGTACGAGTAAAACTGTTTTTTCTTTCTGTTGTTTTGGTCTCGGATGCTTTTACCCGAGAATTGCGCTTTTATCGCCACATTTTCCTCCGATGCTTGTCAGCGGTTTAGATGATGCCAACCTTGACAAGCATCGTGTGGCGGTCCACCTTGCTCCACTCCGAGTCCTTCATCGATCGATCGAACGCGAACTTGACCTTGAGCTGCTTGCCCTTCGCCGCGTAAAAGTCCAACTCGTCCGAGAACTCGACGGGGAGCTCGCGGCCGTACGCCTTCTGGATACGAGCGCGGAGAGCCTGCACAACTTCCGTCTTCTGGGTGACCTGCACCATCAAGTCAATCTCGCCCTTCACGCGGAAGATGAGATAGTTGTCCGGCTGCGTGCTCATGGCAAGGCCCGTGAGGCGAGCCAGCTCGAACACACGGCGCTCCTTCGGCTGCTGGATCTTGTCGGCCTTGAGGTTGAACACACGGCTCTCGCTTATCATGAGTACACGGGTCTGGTGAGCCCAGCGCTCGTTAACCTTCTCCACCGTGCCCAAGAAGAGCAGTTTTTCCTTCTGGCCACGGCCACTGCCGGCCTTGGAACCGCGGCCTTCCGTATGAGCCTGGATAATGGACGCGTAGGCAGGGAACTTGTTCACACCGATGTAATCCCCTTGGTACGTACGGTCCAGCGAGTCGCGACGGCGCTTCTTCTTCCCCAGATAGCGCTCAAACTCCGTGCGCACACCGAGCAGGGCGACCTTGCATGATCTCCACATGTCGTTGGCAAGCTGCTTGCGCGTCTTGAGGCCGCGGAAGCGCTTGCTAAACACGATCTGCGCCCTCTTAAGCTCCAGAAACTTGCGGCGCTGGGTGCGCGCTTGCACAAAACTCTGCATGAACACCACCGAGTTCAGCTCCTCCTCCTGCTTCAGGTTCTTTACCAGGCGGCTGTTGTTGACGTTCAGCAGCTTGGTAGACACAACGTCCCAGTTGGCGTAAATCTTCGCGACATACTCCTTGTTGGCGGCACCAGGCACACGCTTACGGCGATCCTGGCAGTTCTTCCATACGGCACCATACGCCGTGAAGAGCTGGCTGGAGGCAGCCGAGAACGCACGAAGGGCGATGCGGTTCTTGTAGCGGCGCCAGGCGTTCTCGATAATATTGACGATCACGGGAATGCGCTCTTCGCGAAGAATCTCCAGAGCAGACAGCGCCTGCGGGTGACGCAGGAAAATCTTGTTGCGACCAAGACAGAAGCAGCCGAGCGTGTCCGAGTCCTCTTGGAACGGAATCAGCTCGTTCTTGTTGTCCGGGTCGCGCACTCCAATTCCAGCCGTCGTAAGCAGGTCAACGGCAGCCTTGCGACTCGAGTGGGCGACGGGGTTCGGCCACGTAGCCGCCGACAGGAAGCTGTAGCGCTTGATATACGGACCGTAGGGCTGGCTGTAGCAGAAGCCCTGGCGACGCACGCTCAGGTTTTCCACAAGACCAAGATAGCGGACCTGCTCAGCGACAAGCTCCTTGTTCACGACCAGCGGCTGCTTCTTCTCGTTGGGCTTGATACAACGGATGTAGTGGGGGTTGCAACCATCCAGCTTCTCGAGCAGGTCAGCGACCTGATTACGGAACTGCTGCGAGGTCGACGGCGGGCGCTTGAGCTTCTGCTGCTTGGTGCGCTTGTCCAGGAAAACCTCGCGCACGAAGGCGTTCGACGAGTGCTCCATGCCGTCCTGCAGGTCGTTGAAGAACGTGTCCACGTTGGCATCGAAGAACAGCGTCACGTCGTACTCGACCTTGCCGGCGTAGTGCACAATGCCGAAGGTGGGGCCACGCACGCGAGACGCAATGTAGTGCGGGTTCCTCGAGTGCTCACTGTTGTAGCGCTCAATCAGCTCCAAATCCGACAGACGTGCAATGGCGCACTGCTCGTCCAGCAGCGGGAAAATACCGTGCTGCTTGGGGTCCTCGATCAGGTCGCACACGACCTGGTTGTTGAAGAACTTGATGTTCTGCCAGCTCAGACCCTCGCGACGGTAACCCTCCTGCTCGCTCTCCAGCGTCTGACTGATGAACAGCTGCTGGAGCTTCTCGTTCACGTAGTTGATGCAGAGCTGCTCGAAGGCGTTCACTTCAAAGATCTCAAAACCGTAGATATCCAAGATGCCGATGCTGTTGCTGATGTCGCGCTTCTTGCACGTCACGTTCGTGTTGATGCGCGCCACAATCCAGTCGAAGATCTTCTCGTACAGCGAGCGCATGATCGAGTCGCAGACCTTCTTGGCCTGGCGGGCGTCGAACAGCACCTTCTGGTCCTCGTTGTAGATGTTCACGATGCGGAACGTCAGCAGGGCCTCGAGCTTGTCCTTGTCGATTCCCATGAGGCTCGCCGCCTTTGCCAGAGCCTCGCGGGCCTCGGGGGTCTCGATCGCGGCGCGTGGGTTGTGCGCCTCGTCGGTCGTCTGCTCGAACTGCACGTTGCCGAGCCACAGGATGGCGGCGAGCTGCTTGAAGATGTCGCCTTGCTCGTCGTCCGAGATGCCCACCGCCGTCATGTTTTGGCGCACATTCTTGTAGTTCTCGGCGTCGTCCACGCCCTCGATCGTGGCGTCTTCGTTGCCCAGCACGTCGAACTCCTCAGCGCTCTCAGGCAGCTGCCAGGCCTCGCGCTCGGCCGCCGTTGCGCCGGACATGAGCTGGTAGAAGGCGTGGAAGTTGCGCTCGCCCTCGGCCTGGCGGATCACGCGGCTGCGCTCCAGCAGGTAGTTGTCGATGTAGCCGCCGATGACCTGGCCCACGCGGTTCATCTGCAGCACAATGTACTTGCCGAAGCGACTGCTGTTGTTGTTGCGGATGGTCTGCGCGTTACCAAACGCCTCGAGCACGGGGTTGCTGCCCCAGAGCACGTCCGTGACGTGGCTCGTCATGTCGTCCGCCTCCTTGCGCTGCGCGACGGACATGCGGCGGTTGGCGATCACGGCGCTCTTGGCCCTCGAGCGCGTGCTGATGGTCGTCAGGTAGCGCATCACGTGCTTGGACGTCTCGGTCTTGCCACTGCCCGACTCGCCCGTGATGAGCAAGCTCTGGTCCAGGCCGAAGCGCATGAGGCTCGTGTACGCATTCTCGGCCAGCGCGAACGGGTGCGGCTCGCACAGGTGCAGCTCCTTGCCCTGGAACTCGTCGATCATGTTGCGCGCGTAGATGGAGTCGCCGTTGGGCTGGCGCAGCAGCTTGTACGGGTTCATGGCGATCAGCACGGGCCCGAGGAACGTGTAGACGTAGCCCTGGCGGTAGCGCGTCACGAGCTCGTCCACCACGTGGGCCTCGTCCACGGCGTCGACCATCAACAGGTCCTTCATGGTGGCCCGATAAAGCTTCAAGGAAGGACAATCACTCTCGCTGGTTCACGCGCGCGCTCCTCTTTGCCGAATGACGAATGACGTCGAGCTCTGACTCCCCCCTCTATAGTACGGAAAGAAGTGCTTAAAGCCACCTGCTAGAAATAATAGAAAAGTAGATAACGTACTTTAGAACAAATACACTACATGTGAAATGTTTGTTTACTGTTTACGGAGCGGACCTGAGAAATAGTACCTTTGTAAATGATTGGAAACGTGAAATGTACGTGTAATAGTGCGTTTCTAAACGACAGCGGAGCCTTTCCTTGTCGACAACGCCTCAACCTACTGGAACTGCACTATGCCGCCCTGTACCGTATCTCTCCATTTGCTGCCTCGGCGGCGCGAGGGAGTGGGCTTGATACGGGCCCTCGCAACGCTTCAACCGCGTCGAGACGAGCTCCCTCCCCTATACAGAGGGGGAAAGCAGGAAGGAAGAAGTTGGCCGAATCTGAAGGCCTGTCCAAGCGAGTTTTTAAACGGAGATGTTGGTCAACAGAAGTGACTTGGAGCCTTCTTTCTCGCGTGCATGCCAATCGGGTGCTTGGTTGGGCAATCCAACGACGCCCTGCAACGTCGGCGGCGACATTGAAGAGATCGGCGATTGCTGAACTGATTCAGAGCAGAGCGCGGGCGCCCTGGGGGGATGTGAACCTGGATCAAGGCCAAATTTGCTTCGCGAGCGCAGCCAGCATCGGCAACTGCGAGCGCGGCCGGCGTGAATCCGACCGAGCACTGATTGCGCCGGCTGCAACCAAAGCAGGGCCAAGGTTGAAGACCGCTGCTTCGATCAGATAGAAACTCGACCAGATAGAAATAGAAATGTCGCGTCGCCGTCCATAATAGTTGCTGTGGAACTCTTGCCTGAAGATCCCTCCATTGCTGCGGGCTGACCGGCACTACAGCACATTGTTGTACTCTCTCAAGGCTTCCAAGCGGTCGTCTCGACGAGGCTATTTTTCAAGTTATCTATCCTTCCCTAGGGGTTAGCGACGAGATCGACCGGAGCATCCTGCAGTTCAGGACCGGCGCATGTCCGAAAGTCTTCCCCCCTCGCCGATTGAGTATGCATTCGTCGATGCTTCAAGTCCGATGCAATGTCTGAAACCTACCTAGGCAGACAATTTACTATGAGATGACGCATCCGGGGGCAGCGGACGGCTCGCGTCCACCTGCATCGAGTCGCTTCTTCTCGATGATGATGTTGAGCTCGACCATGGCGTCGTCGAACTTTTGGATGAACTTCTGTCGGTCGGGCAGCGCCCTCACGTCGCGGTCGTGGATGAGTCGGTTGCGCAGCGTCGCAACATAGCGGATCGAGCGCACCGTGGGCACGGGGATGGCGCTCTCGACGGACGAGACCCTTTCGTGCAGCCCCTGGCCGAACGCGCCGAACTCCTTCTCCAGCAGGTACTCGAGCTCCTTGGAGGCCTCGATGGCGAGCTGGTAGTCGTTGGGGGAGTACACGAACCCCTTGCCGGCCTGAGCATTCCCCATCGCGACGGCGAACACTATCCTGAGGGGAGGAGCCGTTACGAAGTAGTATGTATTTGATGTGTACCACATAAAGACAAGTTGAAGTCGTCGATATTGAAGTCAAGACAGATGACAGATGAATGCTTTTTCATTGACGCAGTTACCTACACCTGTACTCCCATGTGCGACCAGCCTCACGAGACACCGCACGATGTACTCACCTTTTAACGACCAGATCCGTTGTGGCGTCGCAGTGCTGTGAATGCTTGGTCAACGTGGCTGTTCCTTCATCGGCAAGTAGAAGAGCTTGAAGACTCGGACAACGCCACACTTACTGCGTGACAGTACCGCGTGCAGCAGCTAAACTAGCGTTTTCGACGGTGAGGCAGCAAAGTGGTGGCGAAACAAGCAGCCAACCGAGTGATAAATCCCATTCGTTTCAAGACGACGGCTAGAAAAAAATTCCTGGCACGTGCGCTTGAGCTAGTCTTCATTCTCCGGTTCCCCCCCCCCCTCGCGTGAACATTCCCGCCTTGTACAGTCTGAATATCACCTGAAACTAACCTGCCGCCAACGATGAAGGAAACGAAGATGGAGACCCTGAAGGAGAGCAGAGAAGAGAGCAGACAAGTCCGGCCATCGCGAAACTTCGCGAGCTAATGACGGCTCGTCGGATGCTAATGGCAGCATGGGTTCGTGCCATTCATCCTCCAAGTCCGCAGCTATCTGCAGTTCGTGACGCCTCACAAGATCAACGAAAACCTCGTGCCTCCTCCTGGTGCAGTGCGGGAGACGACCAACTTAACCGATTATTGCTCCGCCTACTAAGTAGTAAATTCTATCGGTACTCATGCTGGTACGGCATCGTTGGCGGGATCTGGATCTTGTATCGCGCTCTCGTGCTCCGTCACAGCTTCTTTTCATGCGTCGAAAGCATGCAGTGGCTCAGCGAGAGATCGCAGATGCTCATCAAGCGACTCCTGTTCAGCTACGAGTCGTCCCTGTTTGGTGAGTTGATGACGGCCGCCATTCAAAACCATCTCTTGGTGGCACTCAACCGGTCGGGTCTGAAGAAGTCAAACACGACAGCGTTGGCTGTCTCCTACTACTTCTGGAGCTTCGTCTGGCACACAGTTTACGTCCTTGTCCTCACGACATACCTGTTCGTGGTTCAAGCGACAATCTCCATCGTCTACGTGTGTTGGAGGAACCGAACGTGGGAGACCTTCACAGCACCTTGACGCTGCTGGATAGCTACACGTGGGATGGAGATAAGCTTTATATCGAGAAGTCGGCACTGAAAGCGTTCGGGATCCAGAAGGTGGTGGAGGAAGACGCTATCGAGAAACTGCATTGGCTCAAGGTTCCCAATGAGAATTGCCTCGTGATCGGAGTCGTCTCCGAGAGATTAGTCAAACCGTGCGCTGAACGTCCCTGCACAGGGGTGTTGGGCTTCTTCGACCGCAACTTGGGTGGTGACCAGAGAACTGAAAGTTCTCTGTCCCTATTTATCAAGGGACGAAGCAGACGCTCGACTGCTCGGACCTCGACGAGCATCGTCACGCCTTAACCAGTAAGTAAACAGGAAGAGCAGCTGAAAGAGAACCCGTAAAAAAAAATTATTCATTTCATTACGCTGAGTCATAGTGCGGGTGAACTCGTTGTTCGTTGTCAATAGCGTTACGACTTACACCTTACACCACCAGGCCGTGAACGGTCTGAAATGTCCCGTACTTGAGGTGTTCTTCGTGCTTATCGCGCTTCCGTTGAACACGAAACTTGGCCAGTTCCAGCACGATGCTCGCCACCGCCGAAAACCACATCACCACGCCTGGGATGCCCACGGTCAGCAGCTTCCCGTTGGCCGGGTTACAGCCAGCAATGACTCCTCCGAGCAAGTTCTCCTCGTTATCGTACAGGTACATGCCCAAGCCAACGGCGACGACGCCGAATAGCCAGGAGATGCAACCCAGATGAAAGAGAAGTCCTGCTTTCACACACAACAGCAACAAGTTAGCCTCCATGTCGTCTAGGGGCGATACATGTACAACGCTATCCAAAATATCACGGCGTACGGTGGTAGTAGAGCCACTTGCGGTAGATAATCTGTCCCGAATACCGGATGCGCAGGTGGTCCTTGATGTACTCGGGCACGTCGACGAGAACGTGCAGGTCGCGCTCGCGGTGAATTGTGGCGAACTCTCCACCGAAAACGGTCTTGATAAGCGCGGAGCTGGGGTTCAGTTGGTTGGTTGGCGTCGTGATCGCCTTAGCGACGTCAGGGATGGATCCTCGCTTCAGCGCGGCGACGTCGCGAGCACTCAGCCACTTGCCCTTCTGCTTCGCAGGATACAGCACGACTTCACGGGGGTCGAACGTCTCCTTGGTCTTCATCATGAACTTCTCCGGGAAGACCTCGACGAGGTCGTCCGTGTTGAACTCCAGCGTGAACGTGACCCCCACACCAAGGACGACGCAGACCAGATCCGCCATCTTGCTGGCGAATCGAGGAATGAGGACCGGGTGCGCTGGTCCATTCCTATCGAATGTGGCGTGCGCACCGCACAGTCAAAGATCATCTTCGATCTTCAAGATGCGGTACTGTACTTGGATGAATTGATGACTCGACACACACATAGTAGGCTTTCAAGGTCATATATTCACACTTGCAATATTAATTACGCCGGTCTCGGGCGCTTTGCTAGATAAGGGGTCTGGGGGTGCATGCTTACAGGCTGTGACGCTTTAGGGGCAACGTGTTGACGGACGCCGAACGGTTGTGGTTGGTCTTCTGTGCGCGGCGAGCTCGAAGAATGAGTTGCTGGCGCTCGCGCGAGTACTCGTCCGTAAAGGTGGCGATGAAGCCCAACAGCTCGTCGATCGGCAGCGTGTCCTCTTCTTCGAAGTAGTTCAAAAAGTTTTTCCTCTGGAGATCATCAAAGAAGTTAGTATCTGTGAACGATATTGTTGGAATAGTGCAGTAGGGCGGAGCTTACCTCTCGTTCCAGTTGATTGACAAGTTCCTGTACGCTGTTGAGCTCTTGCTCGACCTCCACAGCGTACAGCCTCATACTTTCTCGCGACTGCGCCAACTCTGCGCGAAGCTCGTCGTCGTCCGTCTTGAACACTGCCGCCTTCTGGGTCTCGTTGATGAGCATTCTCAACCCGCTCTGAAGAGACTGGTGCTCAGCGACGAGGCTCTGGACGGACAGCTTGCTGCACTTGGTAATAAGTGGTAGCTGGTCACCGAATAGTGCGAGATGCGGCTCGTCGCGCTGAAAAGCAACACATTGCAATATCGTCAGATACATTCTCGCCCCTTCACTTCAGAGTACAGCATATAACTCACCTCAACGGATTGGATCACATACTGCAAGAATGAAATTCGCCCATCATAGGCCTTGGTGAAGGAAAGCTTCGCCAACGAGCTGATAGAAATACTCTTCACCCACGCTGTGTATTCCACGCCCTCTCCGAAGTTCAGCAGGTTGCCCAAGTGGAAGATGTACTCGAGTACGCCAGCGAACCGGTCACTCGAGCAGACTTGCTGGATGCCGCGGATTAGCAGCTTCAGATTGCCACTGAAACACCATCGTAACTGTTAGAGCACACAATCAAATCAACAATGGCATCGATGCCAGCTCACCGGAGTTCTTCGGCCCGCGGAGCGAAATCCACCTTGAACTGTAAGCAGCGTAGCTTCTGCTGCGCTCTCGGGATCTTGCGAGCTACCATCAAAAATTGTTCAGCCTGGAGCACACAACATAACCGTTAGAAACGACCACTAGGTTGCACCACTAGGTTGCAATGATAAAGCTGCCTGCACTCACCGTAGCCAGAGTTGAGGCGTCCCCATCGAATTGGTCAATGGCCTCTTGCTCGGCGCTGTCCGGCCACATGTCAATGAGTGACTGCAGCGCTGGGCTGGACAACACGTCGCAGTTCAGCGTCAAAATCTCGTGCGTCAGCTCCGGAAACGTGCGCTTCACTCGCGCGAGCACGATGGCAATGTTCTGGGACTTCTTGTGGTCAAGCAGCACGACATACAACTTGCGGTGCAGGAATGCGCTGCCGGGGTCCTTCGCTGCGACCCCTTGCTCCTCCTCCGGATCGGGCTCAACCTCCATCTCGTCCTGCTCGCCATCAAACAGCGCCGGGTCCGAGTTTGCACGCTCACGCTTGGGCGATCCAAAGCGTGATGTTGACGTCTGCTTCATCTTGGCTGGGCTGCATGTGGCTCTATCTCCGCTGGTTGTGCGTCGCCGACGCCCCCCTTTGGTCTTGGCAACGACCTTAACGAATAATTTCTCCATCCAGCGTCGACTCTCAGTCGAGATGCACACACGATCGTGCTGGTCTTTGTCGTGAATCCGGCTCCACAGCGAATCCTGTCGTTGGGCTGGGATGATGGCGCCCGTGTTCGGAGTAGTCGACCAGTGCAGCTTCTTGCGCATGCCCGTGTTCATTTTGCGGAGCGCCATCATTGCCAAGGCACGGCCGTTGCTGGTCGTGATGGTCGACGCAGAGCGCATGGCCAGCGCGTCAGGTGTCGACGGTGCAGTCGACACGACTGAGCTGATACTGGAGCGTCTGGATCGCGTCGCTAGCATTGCAGATGCTGGTAGATCACTATCGTCGTCGGCGGACGGAAGAGCGGCGAGTGAAGGTGCTCCACCAGAGCGTGGTGCGTCCAGCTCGGCGGGGTCCACGCCTTCTCTCCTCGCCTTCATCTCCACAACGTGCCGCGGGACGCCCACCTTGATCATGCGCTGGAAAGACTCGACCTTCTGCGTGTGCTCCGGGTCCTCGTCCTCCACCGGTTCTTCCACCGGCGGGATTGCAATGGGGGCCGGCACCTTCCTCGCCTTCGGCGTCGTCGCGATCAGTTCGTCCAGTACGGCCGGGTCCTTGCTTTCAGCGCGCATCTTGTGGTCCACAAC
The DNA here is from genome assembly GCA_016169955.1 of Phytophthora vignae f. sp. vignae. Taxonomy (NCBI): domain Eukaryota; phylum Oomycota; class Peronosporomycetes; order Peronosporales; family Peronosporaceae; genus Phytophthora; species Phytophthora vignae. Next base: position 190,569 of record JABJUM010000090.1, on the reverse strand, counting down.
GACTCGTGGGAGTCCGACCTTGAGCATCTGCAAGTACGCCGCGTACTCGGCTCGAAGAGCTGTCAATCTGGCCGCAGCCTGCTCTTCCTCCGCCGACAGCGCAGGCGTCGGTGTCGGTGTCGGTGTAGTGATTGTAGCCTGCAGCACTTCATTCGTTTTGGGCTGGTCAACCTCCTCCTCTTCCTTCTCCTCCTCGGGTTCCTTCTCCTCCACGACTTCAACCTCCTTTTCAGGGACTCCTTCAGCGACGTGGTGCTGCTGCACATGTCGTTGACAGCACGGCGGCAGCTCGCGCTCGTTGCAGGCGTGGTTGTGGATCGTGACGCGGCTCCAGCGCACGTAGGCCACGAGCACGAAGCTCAGCAGGAGGTGGAAGATGAGCCAGGAGGAATCACCTGACGATACCGAGCGGCAGGCACCGCAGTCGAGTGCGACTGCGGCGGCGTCGGCGCGGACGAAATTTCCGCCGGGTCCGTCGTAGACCGGACGGCTCCCGCTGTTCCCCATCACGACAGTGGGGGGGGGGGGCTCTAGCAAGCACCTCGCGCGGCGGCCTCCAAGGTAGCTAAGGTACGTACTGTACGGGTGCGAGGGGCTCTCGGCAAAGCGCTAATGCGCGTACGCGGTAGGAACAATCAAGCGGACACCTCGGGGCGCCGCGCCGCAAGCCAGCGAATGAGCGAGAGCGCGCGCCCCGTCCGTTGTCGCCTTGCCCCCTGCGATGCCCGCCGCGGAAGCTTCGCCGCAGCGGCAATAACGGCGAGGTGCCCATCGGGCGCGAGGCACCTGCAGCCAGGCGAGACATCGGGCAGGCAGTGGCAGAGACCCGTTGGGCAACTTGGCATGGCAGTGCGCTGATCGGTCCAAGTGAGACGTTACGCGTTCCTCGGATGTTCCTGAGCATATCAGACCGCGAAAGATACTTTTTGGTGTGGATGCTGCTGCGACCGACTACGTACGTGAATGATCCGTTCATGTGGACCACGAATGGGACAAGACGGGTGCGATAGGGAGACTGAAGGACCCGTCGGATCGGGTGCTGCAGCGAGTGCCGTTTGGACTTCGGGCGCCTTTGAAACGGTTGACGTTGCAATTTTTGGTGGATCGTCGGCACCGGACAAAGCTGGCGGGCGGAGACGCTGCATGTGAGCCCTAAGCTGCAGGTCTCGAAGCTGCCCGCTGCCCACTTTTCATCGAGACCGAGGCAGCCGCGTCGCAAGCGCATAGCTGGGGGCATTGCTATGCTCTTACACCGCGCATTGTCGACCACTTTTTACCTTTTGTTCCGACGAGAACAAGCGCATCAAATCCAGTTTCAGCTGCGCCCCAAGAAGCGGGGGCTCATCTGTATTGCTCCCTAACAGAGAACAATCCGCAGCTGCAACGCCTACCGGCGAGCTCCAAGCTGGAGCCTGCAGCAGCGATACCGGTCCAAATACTATGGTGTATGCGGGGTCACTTTACGAGTCACACCTCGACAACCTGGACACGCTGCGCCATGTCGACGTGCTGTCGCCGGCTTCAACACTTTCCGCGGTGCTGGTGCGACCGCGATTGGGAGAGTTCGACTGTACACGTTCATCGTGTTGTGCTGGATCCTCGCGACTCGCGAGTCGCGAGTCTGCGCCTGTTTGCTAGAGATGCTGTCAGCGCTCAGCAATGCCGGGTCGTCAACTCGCTGTGCTTCGAAGGCTTCGACCAGGGCCACACAAAAGTTATGCAACCGGCGACATGTCGATTCGATTAGGACGGCATGCAGCAGCGTCAAGCCGGCGGTGGGGCGGTGGAGCGCTGCGCGCGAATCCTATCCAGCAGCAGGCAACTTCGCTTGCCTGCTGCTCAGAGGAGAGCACCTTCCAACTCTGTAGGGATTGCCGCCTACGGGGACCCCGTAACGGGGTTAATGTTCGTCGAAAGGCGCCCGCAAAACTTTCATCGGACACTACTTCGCTTCAAAAAGTCCCAACTTCATCACGTACATTAACTCGCTTTCATACAGCACTAAGCGTCACTCACTTCTTGGCCTGCAGAATCTCGATCTGGCGGGTGAGCGTGTCCAGGTACTTGTTGCAGTCTTCCTGCGTCGTGAGCGGGGAGCACATCAGGTACAACACGTTGCCGAGAGAACGCGCGTACACGCCGTTCTTGCGCAGCACTTGGATGAGTTCGGCAGCCTCCGTGGACGCGTATCCAGCATTCTCCGACGCCAGCTCCACACACGCCACAGTGCCGATAGCGAACGTGCGCGCGATGTACGGTCGGGTCGACAGCTCGGTGAGAGCGTCCACTTTCCAGTATGCCCGCGTCGCGTCCTTGGTAGGAGCGCTGGCGTTGTTGAAAATCTGGTACATGTCTAGCGCCGTCACGGCGGCAGCACAGCCCATCGGGTACGCCGTGAACGAGTGACCGTGCAGCAGAGCCTCGCCCTTGGAGTCCGCGTAGAAAGTGTCGAAGACTTCCTCCGAAGCGAGCGTAGCAGCCATGGGAACCACACCACCAGTGAGCAGCTTGGCGTAGCACGCAATGTCGGGGTCGACGCCCAGCAGGTCACGCGCAGACTCGACTCCCAGACGCCACCAACCGGAAAACACCTCGTCGTAGATCACCGGGATCTTGCGCGCGCGGCACTCCTGCACCAGCATGCGCTGGTACAGCGGGTCCACTAAGAACATGCCACCGGAGCCCATGAGCACGGGCTCAATAAGCGCAGAGCCCACACGAACGTTCTTCTCCTCGGTCGAGTCGATCATGTGACTTACGTGTTTGCGGTACACGTCCGCGAGCGGGCTCTGGTCGCGAGAAGCGTCGAACGCAGCGTTGAGAGACGGCAGCTTCTCCTCCGTCTGCGCGTTGCCGGCAATCTCCGGGTCGATGGAGATCACGTACTCGCCGTTGCGCAATGCCATGGTCGGGACCTTTAGGAAAACGCCTTCAGGACGGTACCACGGGTGCTGCTTCTCGTTGAAGACGCTCTTCTCCGCGACGTTCATCACGCCCAGCGTGTCACCGTGGTAGCAGTTGGCCTGGGCCAGCGTGACCATTTTCGACCCCGTAGCCTCATCCGACATGAACTCACTGTACTCCAGCTTGTGATCAAGCACGTACTTGCGGAACGCCATCTTCAACGCCACCTCAACAGCAGTCGATCCGTCGTCAGAAAAGTACACGCGCGAGGCCCAGCCCTTGCCGACGGAAGCTAGGATCTTCTCGCTCAGCTGCAGTGCGGGCTCGTGGGCGTTCTCCGGGAACATGACGTGGCCATAGCGACCAGCAGCGTACGCCAACGCCGTGGACATCTTCGAGTTGCCGTGTCCGACACCCTGCGTCCACCAACTGGCACACGCATCAAACAGCGGCTCGACGGTGTTACTGTCCGGGCGATACACGCTAAACTCGTCTCCATGGGCCGAGTCGATCATGGACAGTCCGCCCGCCTTCTTGTGCTGCGTGAACGGCCACCAGAAGACCTGCTCCGCGCGCTCCTCCATGCGCTTGAAGCTTTCCAGCCGCGTCTGGTGGAACGACTTGAGCGCCTTGTTCACGTCGGCAAACACCTTCTCGTGCTCGTCGAACCACTTGTCCAGGGGCTCGGGCATCGGTGGAACGGCGTTCATGGTGAAGATGGGGATGCCGAGCTCACTGGTGCGCGGCTCGAGCGCCGCCGCGTTGTCGAGTCCGTCCTGCTCAATAAGGCAGATAGCAGCCACATCATACCCGCGGATCAGCAGCGTTTCGAGCGCCGACATAGTCGTGGAGATGCCTCCAAGCTTGCCGTCGCCCACCAGCACCACGGGCAGGCGCATGCCGCGGTACACGTCCACCTGGAACCTCATGGAGGCCGAGGGGCTGCACACTCCACCCGCCGTCTCCACGAGCACGAGGCTGTCCGCAGCCTTGGACCCGTTCACGCCGTTGATGTCCTTGAGCTTGTCGGCCAACAGCTCCAGCAGCGCCTCGTCCGTGATGGTGTGGCCCTCCATCTGCGCCGCGAGATGCGGCGACACCGGGTTCTTCCACGAGAAGAGCGTGGAGCACTCGAGCGCACCCTGAGACTCGCCCTTGAGCAGTGCGTGCTTCTGCACGAAGGACGCGTCGCCGGGAAAGGAACCGGGGATATCGTCGTCCGTGCCCGTCTGCAGCGGCTTGATGTATTCTACGCGGCCCCCGCTCGTGGCTGCGATGGTGGCGGCGCTGCGGCAGATGCCGGCGGACACGATGGTCTTGCCGATGTCCGTGTTGCTGCCGAAGACCTGGAACACGGGCGTGTCCAGGCTCAGCGCGGAGACGCCTTGGGTGCGCAGCTGCTGCTTCTGCTGGGCCAGCGCGTCGGCGCCGCGCTGCGTCTCGCGCACGCCCACGTGGTACTTCATGACGGCGCTCTGGGGCCTGCGCAGCGCGGCGGCGAGCGGGCGGCGGAGCGGCTTGGACAGCATCAAAACTCGAGGGGCTTGGGGGGTTATGCGGAGGATTGGCGACTGAAGTGGTGATGGATGAGGCGCGTGAATGTCAACGACGTTGATTGCGCGCGAACCTGCCAGAATTGGTGGAAGTTGAAGACGAATGTGCAGGGGGATGCGAGGATACAGGGAAATTGCAGATGGTTGGTGTATAGTACATTAATGTTAAACGAAGTGGTACGAATTCGGAGCGGGTGATGCGCCTTGAGCACCGGCATGTTGCAGTGTGACGTCAGTGCGGTCGGTGCAAGCGAGGCGCTTGATGCACAAGAGGAACCCGAAAGAAGTGCACGGTATAATACTGTACTTGGCCTTGCATGATAACGAGCAAGTGTTGAAATATTGAATTTGAATTTGTAAGGGGGGGTCGATAAGTAGGTTTGATAAGCTTGGACAATTACGTTGACGCGATCTGCTTACATGTATAAGGGGGACGTTGAAGCACTGCAACAAGACCGCGCCCTGCTCATCCAGACCGACAGCATATTCTGGTCGAGGCTGCATCGCCCTCCAGCCTGGACGCTCCAGGTCGTTGAAAATTGTCGTTGACTACGTACTGTACAAACAATCCTCGCCACAGTGAACTTGTCGATGCCACGAGTTAGCGAGTATTTTTCTCGTCGGAAGGAGGTTTTACTTCTGTCGAAATTATCTTTGATAGTTGGAGTCGATGCTACAGTAGTTGAATACATTCTCACTTCTTAGCTGGAAGCGGGGCAAATTTCTGTCGACTATGACGGCGAAGGCACTTGGTTCCGCAGTACGTAAACGTGAACTTGGTAAAGTATTCTCCCTCGATCGGCTCGAAGTAGTTCTCACAGATAGAACACTGCAGGTAGTTTTTCGGGATTGGTGGTGCCTCTGGCGGCACGTACCAGGCCAGTAAGCTCACAACGTTGGTTCGCACAATGTCATCCCACTGAGCTTCAGTGACACCTTGATGCAGGAGACGGTGCTTAAACTTGTCAAAGAGGTATGTGTATCCTCCTCCGCCATAGCGGCGATACTGGATCCGCTGATGAACATTGGTTGAGAGGAGAATCTGCGAAATATACCTTGACTGTTCCTTCACGAGGCTTGCAATCCACTCGACAAGGCACCTATCAGAAGGAGGCTCTCGAGTTTCAGATACTTCTCCGGCGCTCGACGCACTCGTCAAGGTCGGGTTGACCAGTACCACGTCACTCACAGCCAGCAGACCAACCATACCAAACGACACCGACACACCCAATCCAAGCAACTCCAGAAGGAACGCGTACCCAGCGCCTTGAACGTCTCCTCGGCACCAGCGATCAGCATGACAAACCACCAGCTTCTTGCTCTCGGCACCTGCATCCAGTAAGCTTCGAATCCAAGTTCGAATCGCCTGCTCAAGCTCAGCGTTTTCCGCAGCCTCGTCAATCGAAAACGAGAGATACAGCGGCGCATGGGTCCGTGCTTGGGCCAAAGCGAGTCCCTGCACCAGAACCCCCTCCTTCGCGTTAAAAAGATCCCCACTCTTCACGTGAATCTGCTGGTAAATCGCCCCAGGGAACGCCACCACCTCGGCACTCTCAATACCGAACATTAACTCCGCCTCTAGCATCTTGGCAATGCGTTCACTCTGCTCTTGGGGCGACAACCCGATACAAAACTCCTCATTGATCTTCTCCACCTCGAACGTCGTGGCCGTCAGCAGATGCAGATCCTTTAGTCTCTCGGCCAGCTGCAGCCGCTCTTTCACCAAAGCATCGCGTCCTTCAGTCGGCAGCGTGACGTCCAGCACCAATGGCTTGAGCCTGTGGTTCTTGAACTGCTGGAGCCTCTCGAGCTCTCGGAACGCCTTGTCCTCCTTCTGGAGCAGCAGGTTGCGTCCTCCATGGGCGAAAGGCGCCCGACGGAAGTCCATCAGGTCTTCCATGCGGATCTCCAGGTCCCCATTGGTCGCGGTCGTTGCAGCGACAGCGCCGATGTTGTGCAGCACATGCTCGTGCGGGAGGGCGACCCCCACGTCGTCGGGGGCCACGAGCTCACGCACGCTGCGGATCATTTTAGGCACAGGGGACCGAAAATAGCACTAAGTACGAATCGACCAGCGTAACGGATACTATTCATGGCTACACTTTTGGGGTTGATGGAAATGAGTTCATTTTGCCTGAAGAGGAGTGTAGCGATGAACAACCTGTTCAACCGCAACAAGACCTTCCGGCCGCAAAAGAGCCACAGCCACGGCACCAAGCGCTACGATCTCCACAAGCAAGCTCAGGCCACGCTGGGCAAGTACGTTACCGTCTCTCTCTCTCCAAGTTGAAGTAGATCAACACAAGTTGCCTTTTTTTTCAGTGTGTAACTTTTCGGTACTGTTTTGTGAGTAGTGGGGATATGCGGAATGCTGTGGCGCTGCCCGAGGGAGAAGACCTGAACGAATGGCTCGCTGTCCACAGTACGTTCAGCCGACCGACCAATTGCCATGCTAAAAGGTTATAAGTACTGACCAGTGTGCTCCTCTTCCGTGACGACTCATAGCGGTGGACTTCTTCAACGAGATCAGCATTATCTACGGCACGATCCTCGAGTTCTGCACGTGCGCGTCTTGCCCCGAGATGCGCGCCGGGCCCAAGTTCGAGTACTTGTGGAAGGACGGCAAGGAGTACAAGACGCCGGCGAAGCTCGCCGCTCCCGAATACATCGACATGCTCATGACGTGGGTCGAGGAGCTGCTGAGCGACGAAGCGCTGTTTCCAACGCGCGAGGGAGCTCCGTACTGCCGCGGCTTCCAGTCTGTGGTCAAGAACATCTTCCGCCGCCTCTTCCGGGTTTACGCGCACGTGTACTACTCGCACTTCGACAAGATCGTCAGCATTGGCGCCGAGGCGCACCTGAACTCGTGCTTCAAGCACTTCATCGCGTTCGTCACGCAGTTCGACCTCGTGGACAAAAGAGAGCAGGAACCACTCAACGAGCTCATCAAGAAGCTACTCAACTAGGCGACACACAACACAATCAGAGAGACCTCACCTTATTAGTTGATTTTGTTAGGCATTGCCTACCTACCTGACCACCACGATAGCCTCCCAAGAATGCAACTACGAACCTTTTCTCCTTAACATAAATAACGCACTGCTTCATGCACGCAGAGCAGTCGCTTGAACCCACCAGTCGGACCTCGTTTTCTGCCTAAAGACCCAGCAGATCCACTTGCGGCTGCGACTGGTTGCCACTCTGCTCCTTCTGGACGAAGCCAGCGTGCGTGGCAGGGTTGAACGGGTCGAAGCCCTCGTATCCATTCTGCTGCTGCGGCTTCTTCACAGGCGACGACTGCACCGCCTCGTCCGAAAAGTCAATCAAATTCGCTTCCGGCACTTCCTGAACTGGTTGCAGCGGCTGCTTCATGGGCACAAGCTGCGGCGCGTGTTCATGCTCGCTCTCGGGTTCTTCATTGGTCTCTTCCTTGATCGATGTGATAACGTGCATGTCGTGGATCAGGTCCTCCAGTCCCTGCGAGCCGGGCGACACCTGCTCGAAATGCTGCAGCGGACGGGTCGTGTTCACGTCCTCTCGGTCCACAATGGGCTTCTCCCACTGCGTGTTGCCCGTGCCCTCATGACGGAAGTACACGGCGCTTCTGGAGCGCGAGTAGACCGGGTACCATCCCGACTCCAGCACAAAGTTCGTCTGACTGATGTCGTTCCACGCGCTGCCGTCAATGAATAAGTCGTACGTCTTTCGGTTGTCGTCCGTGAGAGCCACCACCAGGTCCAGCTCGTGCTGGTCCTCCACGTCGTACTCGAACTCCCACATCTCGCCCTCAATTTCGTCAAAGCTCACGCGCTTGAGCTCTCTGCAGTCCAGCACGACCACGAACTCGCCCTTCTCTAGGTCCCGCAGCTCCAGCTTGTGGACGCCGCCGTTGACTCCGAACGCGAACGTCCAGGTCAACAGCGTACCAGGAGGACGCTCGTCCCCGTCACTGAGCAGCTCGCCCCTCGTGTCCTCTACGCGACGCACGTACATGTCGCTGCTCCAGACCGACGCCGTGTGGTGGCGGTGCGCAACGGGCAGGAACCTCTCGCCCAGTTGGTCCCAGCTCACGCCCTCCGCCACGAGGTCGTACACCGTCTCGAGCCGCCGCTGGTCCACGACCGAGGACTTGACGTCGCGGATCGTCACGCGGAAGGGCGTGAGCGCGTCGCCGCTGCCCACGTGGAAGTCGTAGTGCCAGTTGGTGGCGTACGCGTCCGAGCTGTAGAGCCGGCGGCCGTCCAGCTTGAGCCGCTTCTTGGCCGAGATGCGGCTATGCTCCAGCATGACCGTGTGCACCTGCTCCGAGCCCGCGAGCACAAAGCGCCACGTCACGCGCTTCTTGGACATGGGCACGCGCGCGCCGATGTTCTCGAGCTCGCGAGATACGCGCAGCACGGAGCTGCTGGTGCTGCCGCCGCCGCTCGTGGTGGAGGACGCGGTGGAGTCCATGCTGCCGCGCGCGCGCCGCGGCTTGGGCGCGTAGCTGGCGTGGTCGCTGCCGCTGCTGCCGCGCGCAGGGAACGTCGGCGAAGAGAGCGTCATTGGGCAGAGTGATCGATGAGGCTATGAAGCCAATGGACCCGGGGCCGGCCGATTTGTATCTCGTCGGAGCCATGGGACAGCTGTGCCGGAAATCTGGTACGTCACGTATTTACGCCCAATGAGTGAATTTTGAGATCCATTTTCAGCGAATGAAGAGATAGAGGGAAGGGGTATAAAGCGCACATGGCAACACTTTTCATGGGGATGGTCAAGTTGCAGTGCACTGCAACCACTGGAGGCTGGCCGAAGTAGTTAATACGACTTTAATCAGATTATCATCACTCTTTGAGATTGCTGAGGGGGTGAATGAATCCTTGACGATTCACTGAAAAAGCTATCTTCGTTCAATCCTGCCTGCATGATCTGAACGGCGTTCAAATGCATAGGGCCAATAGGGGTGGTCTAGATCGATTCATCGAGCCCAAACATGCCTCTAGAGCTTTCATATTGCCAAAACTACGCGCGTTCCTTTTGACTTTAACAGCCTTTTTGAGGATTTGGCTCTCGTGACATCCATCCTCCTTGAGTTGCCGCCCAGACGACTTAAGGATCTTGGGATTTGATTGCATATTCAGGGTCACTACAGTTGCAACCTTAGGGTGCCAAAAGCGACTTTAAGGTCCTTTAAAGTCGCTTTAGCTTCAGTCATGTCGCAGCTTAAAGTCGCTTTAACGGGATCCGGAGGCTGGCAACCCGAATGGTAAACATGGAGGGCTCTGAATCTAGGGGTGGATCTCCACGTTGGTCGAGTACACTTCGCTCAGCTCTTTGCCCTGCACTACGTTGGTCATCCAGGCTGTGAGCTCATCAGCCAGGAAGCTGGCCTTGGTCTTCTGGACGTTGTGACCGCCGCGCTCGAAGGCCAGCCGCGGCCCGGGGTGGCACACTGCGCTCACGTCCAGGAAGATCTCTTCCTCAATAAGCGCGTCGTCCTTGGCCCACGCGAGGAAACTAGGCAGCGACCGGTTCTTCTCCAAATGCTGAGCGAACAGCGGGAAGTCGGCCGTGGCGCAGCGCACGATGCCCGCAGTGAAGTAGTCGGGCAGTTTGCTGTCCGGGAACTTGAACGACTTGATGTAGAGCTGGCGGACGAGCCACTTAGACGCGTCTTCCACCACCGACACGCCCGACCGCAGCATCTTCCACAGCAGATCGTTCAGTCGCGGACTCAGCGCGTGGTGCGGTCGGTGGCCAGCGCCAGCGAGAAGCACCAGCCCCTTGACGCCGATCTGCTGCTCGTCCGCGTTGATTCCGGTGAAATGCACCGCCGCGTGGCCGCCGAACGAGTGGCCGAGCACGAACACGTTGTCGACGTCCTTGAGCACGCCCTGCATGGCCTTGTACGTGAGCTGAACGGACGGGACGGCGCTGATGTGCTCGTAGTAGTTGGACATGTCCAAGATGGTTGACCCTGCGAAGCCCGGCAAGTTGACGCCGACGACGCGCACGCCGCGGTCCTTCAGCAGCGGGATGAGGTGGCGGAAGTCTCGGTACGTCCCTGGCGCGCCATGGATCAGCACGAGCGTGGGCGTCGCAGCCGTGAGGTCCTCAGGCTTGACGTCGATGTACTCGATCGTGCACTTGCCGTCCACGTCGATAAACTTGGGCTCTGGCAGCGGCGGGGGCGAATACCGACGAGGTTTAGCAGCAGAGATGGAGTCCGTGGCAGTAGAGAACGATACGCTGGCTGCAAGTGGGCGAGAAAGCGGCATCAACTGCTGCTGCGCTCGAAGCGAGACTGGGAACTTGCGGCCGAGACTCGCACCGCCCAGCGGCCTGGCAGCTCTTCCGACGACGCTGACAGCCGCCTTCATGCTTCTCCTTGGTCTCTGATTCCCGAGTGACGCGCCTGTAAGGATGGGAGATATCGGATACCGTCCCACAGGTGGAAGCTCTCTCTTCAGAAATGCAACCTCGCGTGTGCAAAGATCCAAAGTGTCGAGTCGACATCACGTCGGACTCGGTCTGACCATCGCTCTCGCAGTCGGACAATGCTGCTGCGCGCTCCTCGCGCTCGGTTGCTGTCGTCCGCGTGCGCGCGCAAGTCGTACAGCCGCTGGGACTTCCTGCCTCGAGTGGAGGTGGCGCCGCCACGCGAAGCTCGCGCCCCACCGCCACCTCTTCCGTCGCCAAAGTACCTGGACATTCGTCGCCGCTGCACGCTCGAGTACGTCGACGTCCGCCCACTGGAGGAAGCACTGAGAGGCCATGAAGCTCCGGTGACGATCGTGCTGGTGCATGGCGCACCGGGCAGCTACAACGACTTCCGCCACCTGATCCCAGTGCTGGAGCAGCAGCACCCGCACATGAGGATCATCGGCATCAACTTACCAGGCTACGCAGGCTCGAAGGTGGCTACAGAGCACTACCTAGAGGACATCAGCGCTCTGCCGACTGCTGGGCTGGCTCTAGAAGCTGTGAAGAAGCTTTGTTCCGAACAAGGAGGCAGTGACAATGTGTTCCTGGTTGGTCACTCCTTTGGAGCCCACACTGTGATCAACATGGCCGCGTTGCATGCGACTGAGAGCAAGGAGATCAAGGTTCGAGGGATGGCGTTGCTGGCTCCTGCCGGTTGTCGACCTCACAAGGTGTTGCGACCCAAAGAGAGCGCGATGGTGGTCAAGTTGATGCGGACGGGGAACCCCGTGGTTAACGCGTTCATCCCGCCCTTCATCAAGTTGGTTTACACGAGGCTACTGGGTTTCCCTAGTGACGCACCACCCGGACACTACGTCGCGGGTCTTGTACGTGCAGGAACCACAGACTTTGGGGTGATCCGAGAGCAAGTGCATATGCTGCGCAGTCTGAAGCTGCCGTCGTTTGTTGCGTGGTCACAGAACGACGAGTTCATGGAGGAAGAGATCCCTCTTGAGCTCGCGCGACTGTGTCATCCTAGTCCGCGTCTAGCATTCGCTGGTGGGGGCCACAACGTGCAGAAGACGCGAGCTGAACAAGTTGCGGGGGCTTTGACCACGTGGATCGAGGATGTCTTGGCTGAAGATGGCGCAGCAGAGGAGCAGCAATCAACTCAGAGTTTACCATAGCTCGCCTGATATGCGATCGCAGGCAATAATAAACTGCTTGAACGATTACCGTCTTCGTGTCGAGTAAACCTTCGAGCTCCGCTAGGAGGAAGCTAGGCACCTTGAAGCGAGGCGTCTCACAGCGTCACAATCAAAGTATCCGACAGGCAGCCAACCCAGGGCGAGATGGCGTTGTGGTGGACTCGTATCAGCTCAGCGGAACTCGAGTCCTGTCCCTCTCTTTGGGCTGCTTCGAGTCTGCTGGGCGTCAATGCTACTCGGTTGCTACGGCGGTTCCAAGTCTTCTCCCCCAACGAGTGACTCTGGTAACTCGTGAGTATCGCGCTCCACCCCCGCCACTTCCAGCGCCCAAGTATCTGGATATGAAGGACCACTGCAGACTTGAATGCGTCGACGTTCGCTCACCTGAAAGCACCCAAGCGACTCTTGTACTGGTCCACGGAGCACCCGGCAGCTACCGAGACTTCCGCTACTTGATCTCGCTGCTAGCCCACCAACCCGGACTTCGCATCATCGGCATCAACCTCCCTGGTTACGGTGGCTCTGAAGTCGAGAAAGCTCGCTGTCTTGAGCCTTTGGGGCTCATACCGTCATCAACATGGCTGCATTGAACGCTACCGAGTCGACAAGCGCAGCGAAGGAAGCTCTGGCCATCCGCGGACTGGGTCTTATCGCCCCCGCTGCCTGCGCATCAAAGTCTCCACATGGGTGCCATATCGCTGACAGTGAAGCTGCTGCAGTCGGGGAACTCGTGGGCAGTGAGCGCAGCGACACACTTCACCAAGTTCGTGTACACCAAGCTACTGCGCTTCCCCAGCGGCGACTCGTCCACTGATCCGTTCACTGTGGTTCGAGCGGGCACAACCGACTTCGACTTGATTCGTGACCAGGCCAAGCTGCTAGGAAGCCTCCGACTTCCGACCTTCTTTGCGTGGACCAAGGACGACGAGCACATCCAGCCAGAAATCCCAACTGAACTGTGCAAGTTGTTCCCTGTATGCCCGCGTCTTGAGTTCTCAGGCGGTGGACACACCCTGCAAAAGACTCGAGCGGACCAAATAGCGACCGCCATGACCAAGTGGATCCACGATACCCAACTTAGTAGCCAAAACCCCGAAGATTGAGACCTGAACTGAGGATAAAAACTTGACAAAACTCGAATTGATGACATCGAACATGAATATGTTCGTACTTCAGTACAATATTTAGCGCTCCAGTTCAGAGCTCTAACAGTCACAACGATGAGCGCTCCGTGGAGGTCGCGCCGCCAGCGCAGTGCCTTCGACCACTCGTGGGGCATCATAGTGCTGGGCCGTGAAGACAAGGTGCTGCTACTGCAGCATCGCAATGGCCAGCACTGGTCGTTCTGCAAGGGGCACAAGGAAGATACCGACACGTCGGACATCCACACTGCGGCCAGAGAGCTCTTCGAGGAGACCAAGCTGCGCGTGCCCAAGCTGTGGATGGAGAACGAGTCGTGGGAGGAGTACCGCAATACCACGGATGTGCTCTTCAACGAGCATAGTGCCGACGAGGCGAAGGAAGATTACATCGACCTTATCACGCCCCAAGACGCGACCCGACCCAGGATCTTCAGCGAGCAGTACAGCTTCCGCACGCGCAACAGGAACGTTGACAAATGCGTCGATTTCTACGTCGCGAGAGTCCGAGATCCACTTGTACTGCAAACCCAAACCAAAGAGATCTCGGATTTCTGTTGGCTGCCACTGGACCAAGTCGCGGATCGACTGACTTTCAACGAGGACCGCGAGTTGTTCGATAGCGTCCAGCAAGCAATGTCAAGTTAAATACTGAGGCAAGGCTACAGCATTGGGAAATTCACAGTTACCAAGTCCTGGTTAGAGTGAAATATCCACAGTGCAGACTCAATACTGAGAGCTATACACGGAATTTATTCTTGGTGTTGTGACGGATAAGACCGAGAAACAATAGCGATGTCCGATGCAAGCATCAGTCGGGCTTCCTCGAAGTCGTACAGTGAGATAGATGCCAACACCGAGCTTGCTGTGTCTTATGCCATGCTGTAGATCCGCGAGGGTCGTACACGAGCCTCGTCCGCCGCCTCCGCCACTTCCAGACCCCAAGTATCTCCAGATCGACGGCATCTGCAAGATCGAGTACGTCGACGTCGAGCCAACTCAAGGGAAAAGCAGTTGTTCAGCCACGGTCGTGTGTGTTCATGGTGCTCCTGGGAGTTTTCGCGACTATCGATACGTCATCCCGATGCTTGCCGAGCAGCAGCCCGGACTTCGGATAATTGGAGTCAATCTTCCGGGTTACATGGGCTCGGAAGTAGAGAAACCTCGGGACCTCGAGACAGTCTGCGCTCTCCGAGCTGCTGAGGTGGTGCTCCAAGCCATTCGACAGCTTTGCACCTCGGACGATAACGATGGAGGAGATATATTCCTAATTGGCCACTCTTTTGGAGCTCACACGGTGATCAACATTGCAGCACTGAACGAGACGCAGCGAATGGCTGGAGCTCCGGTAAACGTACTCAAAATACGAGGCATTGCACTGATGGCACCGGCAGGATGCGTGCCCCAGCGAATGGTGAAAGAAATCCCGATTAAGATGATGGTTATTCTCCTGAGATCTCGTAGGGCAGTCGTCGTGCGGCTGGCGACGCGCTTCGTCAAGTATTTGTATACCATACCGAGATGCTTGGATTTCCCCGGAGGACGCCGGCTACTTCTTGTGTAGCGGCAATAATCAGGGCGGGCACAACAAAGTTCCCACTGATTCGAGCCCAGGTCACCATGCTCAAAGAGGCCAGCATGCCTGTGTTCGTCGCGTGGGCTCGCGACGATGTGCTGGTCGAGCCGTCGATTCCGGAGGAGCTTGGTAGACTCTCTCATGTTGGCCCACGGCTCGAGTTTGCTGGTGGAGGACACAATATCCAGAAGACTCGAGTCGAGCAGGTCACAGCCGGCTTGAGCTCGTGGATCTCCGCGATCTTAAGCGGGTGTAGTTCTACTGAGCTAGGGATGACCCAGCACTTCCCATGAAAAGTTTTGGTTCTGAGATTTTGGTAAGTATCTAGTAAAACCATGCACAAGAACTATTTCTGCGTGGACATAGTTTGCGTGAGTGCATTACGGCATTCGTCTAGGGGCAGAGGGTCACTTCATTAACAGTGCTCGCGTGGTAAGCCAAGGAATTACAAGCAGGAATCCGGTCGAGAACGACGGGAGACGCACACGTGAAATTGCTTCCTGACACCGAGATCTCCTGTCGAAGATATCGTCTTGTGTTTTAGTCCCCAATATGCTCCGGTGCGCTTCCCAGCGGATAGGCCCGTGGACCCGTTCGTCGCAGCAGTCGTCCGCGCAGGAACCACCGACTCTGACTTGGCACGGGACTCCTGCAGCATGCCAACACTGATCGCTTGGTCGCAAACCGACGAGTACATCCAAGAAGAAGTTCCGTTGGAGCTGGAGAAACTGTGCTCTGGTGGGCCGCGCCTCGCATTTGCGGGTGGAGGGCACAACATCCAGAAAACGCGCGTCGATCCGATTGGAGACGCTATCAATGCTTGGATTGCGGGTGTGCTGACTGACGACTATGTGCTTCCTACCAAGCAAGAGACGCAGTTTCTGTCATAGCATGAGCGAAGTCTTCTTGCAATTGACTGGGACAGCAACACCGAAAATTACTGCAAGCAGCAATAAGCCAAAATCGACCAAACATCGTTCAACAGGAACCACACACTCATTTCTTCCACTCCGTGGTTCTTCTCCCCAACCATTGCATTCTCTTGTAAACAGCACGCTATGATTGCAGTCGCCACCGGCATTGCGATCTACGAGCTTGGATTTCCACGACAGTGCATCCGGGCAAACTCTATGACTCGTTGAAGATCGGGAGCGTCGATGCCATTGGCAAATGCGTAGGCTGAGAGCTGAATGGCAGCTGCAAGTGCGTCTCCATGACTGAGTGACTTCCCTTCACTTTGCTCGTCGTTCTTCTCCTCCGCGTCGTCATGTTCCTGTAGTGTGTGGGTCGCACGTCGAGACCGCGGAGCTGGCGGTAACTCCTCAGAGAATGGCATCCATTCCGGTACATTCTCCTCAGCATTAATATACTCCAGTCCAGTTATCGGCTCGTTCGGTTCAACCATTGTGATAATTCTGTCCAAAATCGACGTGTCAATCGGAATCTTTGGCACATTCTGCTGCTGGAGCAACAACACCGTATCCCCCGAAACAATACCGGTATGGGCCCAGCAGTTCCTAATCAAATGAGGAGCCACGTGCTGCCAGGACTGCACAGTGTGCTTCACTGCAGTAAGAAGACCCATTTTCGCTCCACCAGTTCCCAAATTCCCAGTCGAGCGTTGATGGTCCAGAATCCACTGCACGCCGAGAGCCTTAACGTGAATTTTGAACTGCTGGATGATCCCCGCTCGCATCGGCTGAAGGTGGGACGGAGTGTTGGGCGGTAGGAAATACACCCGAACATTGGACAGCTCAAACTCCGCCACGCCATGACACGGCGCATTGTCCACCAACAGCAGCACGTGGCGATCTTTCATCAGCGCATTGAAAGCTTGCAGCCAGTCGGTAAAGTTGTCCCCCGTCATCCAGGCTTGAGCATTGGCATAGTGCCGAGCGGGAATTTGGGTCCCCTCGAGCCCATTTTGCTCGCTGTGGATCACCACGGGCTCCAGCTTCTCGCTGCCGTCCATGTTGCAGCATAGTCCGATAGTTAGATGTTTTGGTCTTTTGGTCCTGCCAGCTTGAAGTTTTCGCGGCGGCATCTGGTAAAATAGTCCGGTCTCGTCCAAATTGAACACGTCCTTGGGATTGTAGTCGTCGATCACTCGGCGCAGATTTTTGAGCGCACCAAAAGCGTGGCGCTGTTTGAAGCGGAAGACCCACGATTTGGTCACGGACTGGCGCCCCTGGAGCAGGTCGTTGGCTTTTGTGCACAGGACCAAATCGCTCAGGTCGCCCAAATCGGGCGAATTGAGCACAAATTGGTACAGTTCCCGCTCCATTTCAGGGAAGCGCCCTTCTTGGTTGCGCTTGGCGTCCGGATTGAGGCTCGAGTCCTGCGGCGCGCGCAAGATGGAGCCTACGGTGGAGCGGCCCAGCAGCACGGAGAAGCGCAACTGCGCCCAGCGGATTATGTCTTCATGGGTCAGGTCCGGGTGCGCGCGGTTGTACAGACGCAACTCGGCCTTCTGCGCCACGGACAAATGGGTACGTCGAGGCATACTTTTTGGGCTTTGACAGGCAACAGATGCGACTAATGATAGGGGATTTTTGATTGGTTGGAAGATAAGTAAAATGAACCGATTGGTGGAAAGTGTGCATTTACATTTTTACCATGATTATTTTTTCATGCAAAGTTCAGCTACCGCCTCAGTAGATTTGTCGGCCAAGCTACCGTTTGGATGCCCTCCTGGATGCTGGTCTGATTATTATGCGTGCCGATCTCGGCAAAGGATCGATGGATCGTGAGCAACATTTTCAATGCAGTCTGTTCATTTCGTGATCCATCGTCCAAACTGTATTCGGGTTCTGCGATTGCATTGTGAAAACCGATTGGTTTGTCCTGCTGAATTAGCCGGTTAAACATCGCTCATAGCGGATTTGAAGACTAAATAAATCGGGGATGTCTCAATTATAATCGGAGTATAAATCGCTCATCGGTCTCGTAATTATGTGCAGCCTAGCAATTTCGATCAACATGCATGTACCCTCGGCCCGAGACTCGCCAAATGCAGCGCGTTTAAACGCATCGCCTGCATATTTCAGTTGCATGCATTATAGAGTGCGGATTTTTCCTTCTTAGTTCTGATGTTATTGTTGTAACCTTTACTACCTAGCCAAGAGCGACTGCAACGATTGTTGTCTGGCGGCTGATTTAGCCTACAAGGAGCGAATGCCGGTTGCACATCGGACATTCCGTCTGAATAGCAAGCAAATCGGCCGGCTCTGGCTTAATCGGCCGATTAGCAAATGAGAAAACGATAAAATCACAGACGGAAAACGGAGAATCACAGACAGTGCGTCAATTTTACAGAAGCATAAACCGAACGCTATGTTTATCACAACGACAGCTGTAGTGTGTAACCTTTGCTAGTAACAGATAAAGGTTACGCTCAATGGTTACTCTTTATAAAGTCATAATTTCGAAAGAATGACTATTATATTTTTTTAAAACAAAAATATATTCGAAAGAATGACTATTATATTTTTTAAAACAAAAATATATTCGAAAGAATGACTATTATATTTTTTAAAACAAAAATATATTTATAGTCAAGCGCATTAGATAAAAACTAACCAAACAATCACGCGCGCAAAGAAGGCGGCCACATCTAAGGTTCCGTACATTTATTTTGGTATAATATTCACCGTATATTATATATATATTGTGGCAGGGCGGCAGCTATACCCATAAATTTAGTTTTACATCAGAAATATGGTTCAAAGCGCTGGTAAATGAATATACAGCGGCGGGAGGAGGGAGGTACGTAGTAGGTTCTAATGTATAACTGGCTTGTTTCGTTCAAAGTATTTGTAGTAAGCTGGAAGTCATTACCTGCTTATTTCGTTAAAAAAAATGAGTCACAGGTAACATTCGCTGTTCTATTTCATGAAACCGTACGTAACCTTTACACAATGCAAGGACTGCCCACATTGGTCATACTCGGAACAGTGGGAGCGTCATTGTGCCGACAACTATCTGTTATAAGATGGTGGGGCGCTTGGTGCAGTTCCTGTTCTGCACTAGCGACCCGGACGACGTACATTACTGCGCAACAATCCTGGTAGTTCTCTCTCAGCATCCGCGTTTGCTCGTCTCAACTCAACTTTGTATGGACTAATTCCGCCGTAGAATTGCCGTTAGTGGTTCACTTAACTTTTGTATAGTCCAATTGTACCGCGGAATTGCATTGAGGAGCTGACTGCAGCTTCGTATGGACTAATTCCGCCGTAGAATTGCCGTTAGTGGTTCACTTAACTTTTGTATAGTCCAATTGTACCGCGGAATTGCATTGAGGAGCTGACTGCAGCTTCGTATCAGCGAATCTGAGCTACGTCGTGAGGATAGTGAGTTTTTGTTGGGGCGCGGTGGTTCACGTCTTCGCAACTCATGGAAAGCACTCTCGCCTAAAAAGCGTGTGGAGCTGATGCAGGAAACACCAGACTCCAGCTTCCGTTCGACGAGTTTGGAGTTTTTGACGAGCGGTGCAAAAAACAATTTGGAGGATTTGAACCAATTCCATTGACCTCGTCAGCTCCGTCTCCACCGTCTCGGCAGGACAGTGACACCGTTGGCTCTGAGGTTGGTGACGGAAGCGATTTATCTACGGCTCGAGTGCGGTTCGAGTCGGCCCGTGCGAACTTCCATAAGATTGCGTCAAAAGAGGACCTAATGTGGGTTGAAAGCGCGTATAATGGCGGAAGTATGTCTGGTATACTAGAGGCGGTGTGCAGTAGTGCGGAGAATGCGGTCCAACTGGCACGACACCAAGATAACGCGCAATCCGCAGATGAAGCCTTCGCAGCAGTTGCTAGAAGGCTATCGGATGTGTTTGCATCGGTCCGTGGCATAACCCGTTGGGACCCTGACCCCGGAGCGGATATCCCGTCTAAGGCCTTCTCAAAGGCCCGGGTTGTACGAGCCCGGAACAAGTACAATGAGACTCTCGCCAAGTATCAAGCTCTGTTGAAGAAGCAAAAGGTAGCCAAGGATCCTGACAAACCGCTGCTCTCACCAATGTACAAGTGTTTTGGCAGGGTCCAAGGGTGCCCTCCATGGCAATAGGCGGTACATAGTTGAACGCTAGATATTCCAACTTCATTTCTTTCGCAAATGCATTTTTATTCAATATCCAGGAAGTTCTTGTAGATACTACCGCGATCAGTGGCCGCCGTGTATAAATCTCAAGTGAGGCTCAATGCATGACCGACTTCTGTTGGCCGACCGTGCTTCTTCTTCCGTCGCTTATCCGGAAACACGCGGTGTGTAGGCGCAGCTGATCCATCGTAAGACAGGCCTTGGTTGTCCCGAACCGCCATTAAATGCACACAACACCCCAGCTTAAACATCGTTCTACAGGTGCACGTTCCCCTTTCGAGATCCACCTCCCAACCAACCGATCCCTGCTCCTCGGACTCAAAAAGTTGGTCTGAAACGAGTTCCGTATCTATGTCGGCTGGGGTAACTTCGGTCACGATACCTGTCACTTCTAGAACCCCCGATTCCACTACTTCCTCAACCTTTTCTTCTCCGTCGCTCGTGTCTGTAGCAACCACCGAAACATGTTCACCTTGGTGGCACGTCACTGTACTAAGCGCAGGGTCGGTACCAACGGAGGGAGCATGGTCAGTACTAGTCGGGGCGTCTCCACTTCTGCTAACCTCTTGGTAGACACGGTAGTCGCCACACCCACTCAAAAACGAGATCGAACCTCGAGAATTTTTTTATCTGGAACTTTTGAGCTGCTGACAGTTTACGGTAGTCGCGTACAACATGAGGAGCTGAACGAGGCGATTCCGCGAACTCCACTCTGAGAACCGACCAAATTCGGCTTACCTTCAACAGCTCACCGAACAGCGGGTTTAATCGAAGAAGCCGCCGCAGAGAGTGCTGGTTTTTTAGTTGGCGGTTAAAATTCTCCACAGGATTATTTGTTTTAGCCAAGCCGGAGGTGGTCTCCAAGCATTGCCACTTACTATATCGATCACCCATCCACTGCGTCTTGAAGTAAGTAGCAAACGGCCTGCACTCCACATTGTCTTTCCATACCGACATCGCATCCGAAACTCTTTTTTTCTTATCGTCATCCGTGCGAGCGTAGTGAATGCGGTAGATGTGCCTATAGATGAGCTGCTTCGCAGTGCTGCTGAGTTTGATCGCACGTTTCCGAACGTTAGTCATAACGTGAAAGAAACACATGAGAAAAACCGGAGGATCCTGAGCGGGAAAAATCTCTCTACTGACAGCCTCCAACGCTCCGCGCTGAGCATCATCCGCGTCCATCATGACGAGCTTCAATTCCAATTCTTTGCCTGTAATCACTTGGTACATTTCAAACGTAGAGCGAAAAGCAGTAGCCCGCTGTGCTGTTTTGAGGTCCGACATTAAAAAGAAGGCGATCGGATGAAATTGACGCCATAAGTCAGAAACACCCATAACCCCAACAGGAAACCCCTTGCTGTTCAACTTAAACGTGGCATCTACATGCAAAATGTAGTTGGTGCAGCGCTCAAGACGTCGGAGCAACGCTTTCGTGGTGAATCCAACAACAAGCGGGTCTGATTCAGTTCCATCCCCAAGTGAAGCCTTTCCATTCTCGTCCACAGGAAACCCAAAAACAAAGCTTGTACACTCGTTTAAACCGTCGCGAAATCGATTCTTCGAAGCCTCTTCAATCATGACATCGATGTAGTCGTTATCCAAAAGATTCTTTTTCCTGTAAGAACGAACGAGCGACTGGACACGCGATAGAAGCTTCTTCTTATCAATCCCTTCAGACAACCCGAGATTGAGCACCATGGTGTTCATAATGTGGGCAGGCTTCGCACCAAGATGGGCTTTCTCCTTCACATAACGCTTCATCGCACAGTTTAGTTCGTACGGCATGCGTGAAGAGGGGGCCGCCGAGATGTGACTTTCATCCTGGTAGACGGTAGTAACTTCCGTGGTGACGCACGTGAGAACCTTCAGTGTCCAATTACAAGCCACTCCGCTAAACGATTCAGAGCAACTTTTATCTGCGCAGATAAAAAGTCTGTACCGCATCCAATACATGTCGAGATTGACGTCGCAAACCGAGCATAACTCGGGCTGGCTTTTATCTTTCTTCCACACCTTCTGCTTGTCTAGGTACTCTTCAAGCTGTTGCTCGCTTGTGCACGCAAGCACAGCAACCCACTCATAGACGCGCCGTCGCCCCATGCCCCCGACAGCTATAGTCGTTGTGATACCTGCTCGCACAAAGTGTTTTTGAACTGTCAGTTTTACAACCTCCAAGATAAAGTTGTAACCACCCAGGTTCTCGTTTGGACTCATATTTTGCGACTGGCCATGAAGTCGTGGGGGAACATGGTAAAATAAATCGCTTTCAACTAATGTTATGCATCACCTTTTGCCGTGGCAACAAAATCTGTACGCAGAAAGCGCTTCTCGGTGAACTACTACAGATCTAGCCCGCTGATATGTAAACTCGTTCAAAGCGGAGAAGGCGGTGGAAGTATCGACAAGAGGTGCAATAGTCGATAACTTGCTTGTCCACGCCGAAGTTGCATCGTGTTTGTTGCCTGCTTCATGCAAGTAGCTGAACTCGAGCCTGCATGTTGCCAGACGAAAAGCGACGGTGGTGGAAGACCACACGAAAGCCGAATTCGCTGTTAAGTCGTCCTCGCCGATGTACTGATGGTCGTGTGCTGGCTTGCGATGCTGCTGGTCACTACATCACAACGTATACGTATCATCAAAAATGGTAGGCGTGAGTACTCGGTTAGTGACAGCAAGCGCGAAAACAGTTTGCCCACGAGTGGTCCACCTACGTCCGTTGCCCTCCAAAGAGCCCTAGGGATCGCGCTTCCAGTGTCACACGCAGCGAGTCGCTACATCACGTTGCAGGATGGCTAGTTTACAGTGGCCGCGCCTACTAGACACTACAACTCGAGAGTAATGACTGGTTACGACGGAGACTGCCAAATGTAACCGTGTGTGCCAGTGTAACTTTGGTTACACTTAGGTGAAGGTTTGTACTTTTGCTCTGTGGTCTGAGCTTGTGATGCGGCATCTGTACGACTAACACACGCTCTGTAATTTGACCCCACTGTCTGTGAAATCGTCATTTTCCTCTGTGTTTTTGACCCTCTCTCTTAGCAAATGTAACTCCGACTCGTATGCTCTGACTCTGTAAGTCGTCCTAGGTAGTAATCTTGAGTATAAATCGAGGTACTCCAGTCTAATTAGGACATCTGATTCATCAAATCGGGGGTTCTCGGTCTTATTAAGCCACTAAATCGGCGGATTAACAATCCAATAAGACATCCTAATCGGTTTTCACAATACAAGCCAACCAACTTTTGGTTGCAATAATACTGAGCATTTCGTACGCGGTTATCGCGGATTGCTCTGTGTATTAGAGTATTAATACTTGCATTCGTTCCCAGTGAGAGGTTCCATACACCTAAATACTAAGTGCCATTTAGCAACTACAACGTAGGCGACGTCGCCTCATTTCCCGCCACGACGCGCGAATAGGTACGTTTCCTCACATGAACGGCTGACCGCAAAGTCCACACAGGGTTTTCCATGTGGCTGTCCATTTGATGGTCGTTGTGCCAACAGCTGCAGTACAAGAAAGCGTAATCGAGCTTCCGCTGTTGGACCCGGATCGTGGGGGGGGGGGGGGGGGGGGGGGGGAGCAATGCGACAACCTTATTAAAATAGATACTGTGCATAAGTACCAGACCATCGATTAACTTATTGTGAGTCGTCGATTAAACTTCAGACACAACTCAGTAAACTGTGCTGTGGTACACTCGATACCACGATTTTACACTGAAAGCATGATACTCAATAATTGGCATTGAACTGTCTGTATATCTACATAGTATCTTGCTGTTCAAGAAAATCCCCCGCAGAATGCTGATGCTTCAAACCTTCCAAGCGTGCAAACGTGCAACGCTGCGGCTTTTTAGTATGTTGCTTGCCGTGGCGACGGCTGCTTTTCAAGACACAGTCACCTCTTTGTTGCGTTGTTCAAGCTTCAAGGATTTAGCTTGCAAAATTACCAGAACGTAGCGAAAGTTTGTACATGTAACGTTCAGATGGTCGAGAAATTCAACTTTATCATTTCGTAAGATTACATGAGATGGATTCACGTAAGTTCATATAGTACTGTAGTAATCTATATATACAGGAATTGGGATATTATACCATCTAGTTCTTCACTGGGTTTACGCCCCGAAGTTGGTCTCCTCGCCGCAGTGATCAGATCTCTACAGTATTCGCTTGGGCACAACGAGCGACTGGCGCAATCTCTCGCAAAAAGTTCAGTGCCACAACTCAATTTATACGCATAACGGCTTCGACTTTAAATTTGAATACGAACAAGTGTGGAAGCTGCACTGTGCACCATGTCAGTACAGCGTAATACGCGCTAGAGCCACAATGTTCCCTGAATTGCTTTACACGTCTACAGCCCCACACTATCCTGTAGCTTTGAGCAATTCATGTGCATACCGGTAGCCAAGCACACTCAAAACTCGCGCAATTCGTCCCATCCCTAAGATGGATCCATCCAGTGTTGCCATCTCGAAATTCGGAGTTTTCATGGATCGAATACATTGTCGCAGCGGATCGTGAGTTGCTCACAGATAGGCCCCAACAACGAACACCGAAGGGCATGCAGATCCACGCATCGAACTGGTCTATACATCTTACGGAAGAGCTTCTAAACGTCTCACTTCCGATTTTCCTCCGCGGCGACCAAGTCAACTCAACTCCACCAAACATGCGCATTTTCGCTTTCCCTCTCGTCGTGCTCGCCAGCCTCATGGCTAGCACCTCCGCCGACTGGTCCTGCAACGGCCCCGACGCTCGCACTCAGCCTCCTGCCGGTGCCATCGTCGTCGACCCCACGGGAGCGTACGGCGGCAGCTTCCGTAACGTTACGGAGGCCGTGGGCAACGTGCCCAACACGACGGACGAGCACACCATCTTCCTGTTCCCCGGTGTCTACCGCGAGCAAGTCCTCATCTCCAAGTTGAACGGTCCTCTGGTGCTGCAGGGCTACACGTGCACACGACGTCGTACGCCGCGAACGAGGTCACTATTACTCACTCCAAGGCTCAGCGTGACATTCCTCCCGAGATTACGAGCGGCCGTAACGACTTGACCAGTACGCTGCGTCTCAAGACCAACAACGTCAAGGTGTACAACCTCAACGTTGCCAACACGGCCGGCCGATTCGAGAAGGACGGCCAGGCCGTCGCCACTATCGTTGAAGGCAACAACTACGGCTTCTACGCCTGCAACTTCACCTCGAATCAGGATACGGTCTATGCTAACAAGGGCAAGGAGCTCTTCGCTCGCTCGTACATCAGCGGTGACGTCGACTTCATCTTCGGTTCCAGGGCGGAAGCTTGGTTCGAGTCGTGCGACATCGAGCCGGTGGGTCCGGGTTGCATCACGGCTAACGGCCGAGTGAACGAGTCCAACCCGTCGTTCTACGTGTTCAACAACGCGCGTGTCTTCAGCTCCATTGGCAACGGCACCGTGTACCTTGGGCGCCCGTGGCGTCCGTACTCGCGCGTTGTGTGGCAGAACAGCGAGCTCAGCGACGTGATCCACCCGGATGGCTGGCAGCAGTGGAACAAGGACAACAACACGGCCAATGTGTACTACAAGGAGTTCAACAACAGAGGTCCCGGTGCGGCTACGGACAAGCGCGTGTCCTTCAGCGGAGTTTTGGATGCGCCGGTGCCGATCACGCAGATTCTTGGCGACAACTACACGAGCGAGTGGTATGTTGACCACAAGTTCTTGTAAGTGTCGGTTCTTGTGTGAACTTGGGTGAGATGAATCCAATTCCCTTCTTTCATTTTTTTGATAGTTAGTTGTTTGATAAACATAGATGTTTAAAAATGCGGATACTTAATATTTTAAGTAAGTAATGCATTGTGGCTATCCGCTTGACCGTACGACAACACAAACACTTGCGGGCATGGAAAGAGGTAAGCGGAGCAGCCAAATTTCAAGATACGATAGCGAACAGCGAACGGTGGATTTTCTTAATGCGATGTCAATTCTTAGGAATGAAAAATTCCAAGAGCCTTGTTGTCGGTAAGCACGAAATGTCGCCTAAGATTGGAGAATATGCTACCGTAGCATA
This sequence comes from Phytophthora vignae f. sp. vignae, assembly GCA_016169955.1. Lineage (NCBI taxonomy): Eukaryota > Oomycota > Peronosporomycetes > Peronosporales > Peronosporaceae > Phytophthora > Phytophthora vignae. The sequence goes on along the minus strand of JABJUM010000090.1, from coordinate 164,629 downwards.
TTGGACGCCTGCCAAAAGTGTATTAACTTTCCGCATAAGCCGATTTAAAAAATCTTATATAAAACGCAAAATATGATTTGGCAATGCTTTCTCAAAATAATGAAAACGAACCTTGCTGAGATTTGTTTGCAGCTTGTATAAAATGAAAATGCGCCAGTACTAAGGCTACAGTCTCCAAATGGTTCACTACCTAGTATATACGTATCCGATTTGGGCTGCGATAGAACAGGAACTTGGAGCTTCAATTCAAGTCTCAAGTCCATGGCTTAGCTAGTTGTCCGTATTAGCTGGTCCTCCAAGTTGTTATTGAAGCGCGCAATACTGTCGCCCCAGTTGTCAAGGCCAACCGTGAGTTTCTGAGTTTCAAAGCCCAAAATCTCCCCACGAGTTTCCGCCTCTCTATGAGTCTGCATCAGTGTCGTTGCTCCTACTGCCGAGAAATCGCCGCGTTTCAAGACCATGCGACTTGTCTCGACAAGTGTGATCGATGCGTCCTCAAAAATCGGCTCGATCAACGTTCGCGTAACAAACACAACGCGGTTTTTCTCCACATATCTTCGAGACACCAGGCGCATGACGACGCGGAAATCCATACCTTGCATCGAAAATGCAAAGCAGAAACTCTTCATGTGGGTGTTGCTCCCGGCAGTAAAGTTCTACAATAACAACAAATAATGGTCAGTACTTATCGTAGTTCGTAATACAACAACACAGGCCACAGATAGAAAACTCACCTGTACGTAGTACAGGTTACTATCGGACTGGTGCTTCTCCGGTGTCCAGATCGCCTTGGCCGTCGTTCGATAATCAAACGGCAGCGCGTAGCTATCCAGGAACTCCATGAACTTCCCCTTAGTAATGCCCTGGACCGAGTTGTTTATCCGTCCAGGACAGGGCAAAGCCATCATCCCCGCTTCTTCAAAGTAGGCGTCCACGCCCTCGTAAACCTCATCCAGACCCACCATAAGCTGGTCAAACACGGCCTTGCTGTTCGACGGAGGGGTTATACCTCTCGTATCCAGTCGATGCTGTTTGATGAGCTCCATCGACGACGACACGAGGTCCTCCCTGAGCTTCCTCTTAATGGCGCGCTGCAGACTCTTCGCCTGTTGCAGCTGTAGCCTCAAAGCTTCACGTAACTTGGCGTTCTCCTCTTCACTTTGCTGCCGGAGCATCGACTGGCGGCCCGCAACGCGCTCCCACATGACCGACACCTCCGTCTTGCGTGCAGTGACTGGGGTCTTGAGTGTTGGGGTCTCGATCGCGCTGGGGAGAGTCGAGTGCACCCCCGCGGCCAGTTTGAGGCGCTCGAGCTCGGCTGACAGGTGCTTAACCACCTCCCTAAGCGCCAGAACCTCCTCCTTGCGACGCTGACGCCACGACTTCTTGGCGATGGGCTTCTCTGGAGAGCTTGCGGAGCTGGTGGTGGTGTCGGACCAAGTGGTGGTCAATGTGTCACAACGAGTAGGCGTTGAGGCGTCACTGGAGACCGTGGAGACTGGCGCGGCTTCGTCGCCCATCTCACAGTCGGCGAGGAACGCCAGCACGGAGGACTCGTCCATGAGGAAGTCCTCCTCGCTCGGGAGCATGGCGGACATGCTGGTGCTGGTGCTGCGAATGTGTAATTGTCTTGCCAGTCGCAAGGTGCGGAGCTGGTCTGACTGACCGCTCTGAACTTTTCGCGATGGCAATGCATATTCGGAGATACTACCGTAACGTGAGATATTATAACCTTGCGTAGTGCTGCTGATCGTATTCGCTTTTACAACATTTAGAAACTATAAGTATCGATAACTTAATGTATCGAATACGTCTATAAGACTAAATAATAAAATTGCTACGGTACGGTACACTACACATGGGCAATCATTTTGAACGAACGCGAGTGTAATCATGTAATCATGCGGTGATATTAAATAGATGTCGAGGGGATCATGTTGCAGAAAGAAAAGAATCCAGCGACGAGATACACGGTACAGTCACGTTGAGCTAAGCGTATCATACCATGACCCGTGATCGTGATCCGCTCACTCGGGGCAGTATGGACTCGCGCACCAGCATGTCCTCGACTTCGAGGTTAAAGTGAGCGATGGAGTTCTCCCACGTGGAAATGCCCCTGTCGTAGTACGGTGACTTCTTCCAACTCGCATGTCCACACTGGACATGTCCTCGACGCAGCGTCTCGTGGTCCGTAGCTCGGCAGTGGGTCTGCATTACTGTTGTGGGTCCCGTCGCGGAAGGCTTGCCGCACTGCAGCACAAGCCGCGTCGTCTCCTTGAAGGCAACCGCGAAAAGCTCCTGGATCGGCTCCACCAACATCCGCGAGATGAAGACGGTGCGGTCCTGCTCCACGTACTTCCGAACGGCAAGGTGTACGTTCACCTGCATCGGCAAACCCTCGTGCGCACCAGCGATGCAGACGCTCTTCATGCGGGTGGTCTCGTCAGCGACAAAATACTAAATACACGAGAGCATAGTTAGTCTAATTAGTGAGTGAACTCTTCAAAGTCAAACAGTAATGAAGGTGCTGCAACGTACCTCAGCAGAAACATGGTCGGATTCCCCCACTGGCGTCGTCTTAAGCGCCCAGATCGCTTGCTCCGTTTGCCGGAGGTCGAAAGGAACAGCGTAGCAGTCCAGGATCTCCAGGAAAATGTTCCTGTCCTGGTACTTTGCCGAGTTGTTCTGCCGGCCAGGACACGGCACCTCGTGCATCTTCACTTGGCTGAAGAAGCTGTCGAGACCCGCGTACACCTCGTCCATTCCAGCTATAAGGTCGCTGAAGGCCTCGACGTTCCGCATTGCTGGAATATTATTCACGCAACGAAGCCTTGGCGTGGCGTTGGTCTCTCGAATCTTCCTCTTGAACGCACGCTCGATAGTCTTCATGTGCAGCTCATGGCGGTGCACGACCTCGCGCAGTCGTGCGTTCTCCTTCGTGCTACTTTGCAGCCTCTCTAGCTGCCGTCTCGCTAGATCTTCCATCAGGGACGAGGACCCTCTAACAGGCCCGACCGCTTGCAATGAGGCGCCCCTCGCTTTCTCCTGCCGCAGTGTCTCCGACAGCTCCTTCACTACTTCACGCAAGTGTAGAATCTCCTCCCGCCGGCGCTGGTGCCACGTCTTCTTCTTCTTCTTCGACTGCTTTCCAGGGTCAGCTCCACCCGGAGTAGCGTCGTACTTCTCGAGCATAGCTGATAAGTCTGGGTCGAGCTCCAAGTTCAAACCCTCGAGTCCATAGTCGTTGCCATCTCCGGCGCTCGCAGCAAGAAGATCCATCTCGTCGGTCAGGAAAAATTAGAATGAGGCCACGACGGCCTCGATGCATCTCGATTTTGGCGTAATCGGAGGGGGGGGGGGGGGAGTTGCGACTACTAACCACTGGTTATTGACCACTACTGGACTCTTCTCGCTGTAACGAACGAGCTTGATTTACCCTCACGCAGCACTCGAGCAAGCCACTACATACCTGTACTCACGTACACAGATCTCGAGTTTCCTTCCTCCGCTTCCAGGCCATTTTGAGACAAACGCCAAGTGGTCTCTGCCATGGTTCGTGCAGGCATGAGGCCCTGCTCAAGATGAACAGCACGATAATGTAGCCATCTGGCGCACGCTCTCACTTTGGATGGTACAGACCTGGCCAAAAGGTTGGCACACATCCTGTTTCTCCCCCTAACTTGGTCAAAACGTTAAGCTTGGTGCTCAAACTTGGACCAATTAGCGTGCTCAGTGCGTTTGATCTGCCAATCAAATTATAGCCTAATTAGCGCAATATTGAGGAACTTTCAATACAAGCACTCGGAAATGAGGCTGGCCAAAAGGTTGGCACACTATTATTTACTTGATTTTAGTGTGCATATTATGTATGATTTGTGTACAGATCAGGTAGGTCAATGTGATTTGTATGGACGATTGACTTACCGCCGGGTTTTCGATCACTAACGACTCATACGCACCTGCAGAGCTGACCCCTCTTCGCCCTAAGCGTTCTAGTGCGGTTGGACTACCCATCTCCAGCTCCCGTTGTGTTGGCCTGCTCTACTGTCCTCTGCACGAACGAGATTCCACAGGCAAGGTATTTTCTATGCATTTCTATATGAATGGCCACCCTAGATATTGGCCCAGCTACCAAGGGTTCATGATAAGCGACAACGAGGCAGCGCGCTGTCAACTGCGTTGTATTTGCATTAGACAGCGCTACGGACCCGCTTCGGCCGCTGCAATATTTTAGCGAGGGCAACAAACGCCGCTACTCAATCGTTCAAGGATAAATCCCTGATCTGTACACAACGCGTACATAATTCACATACTGAAATCAAGTAAATAATAGTGTGCCAACCTTTTGGCCAATCACGCAGAGCAATCATTGTATAGAAAGTCTCTCAAAACTGGCTGGATTACGCTTAGATTTGATTGGTAGACTCAGCGCGAAAAACGCTTTAATTGGTCCAAGTTTGACGGGAAAACTCGCAGGAGGGACCGAGATAGATGGAAAGTTAGGGGGTGTGCCAACCTTTTGGCCAGGTCTGTAGAAATGGGAGAGATGCAGCTCGTGTCTCCTGGCGACAATACTCGCTGGCTGCCAAGTGGCTGAGCTGGACTGGTGCCGTATGTGGATGGTGGAGCTTCCCTCTGCCAAGCACGCAGCAACACCAGCCTACAGTAGTGTTCAGTTTTACTTTCGAGCGCTTCAGTTACAAGACGAGAAAGCGATGATTCGGTCCCCTCCTCGACGCTACGAGGATGAATCCGAGACGTCCGCGTGCTACTACCCGCCGAACGACATGGGCCCGTTCCTGTCGACGTCCTACAGCCAGAGCGTGGCTCCACAGAAGAAAGAACGCTCGAAGATGCTCAAGAAGGCGATCCCGGTCGTCTGCGGTGCGTTTATAGCAACCGCAACGACGGTCTCCGATATCTACTAACCTCCTATGCATTCGCAGGCGTCGTCGTGCTCGTCATTGTCATCGTCATAGTTGCTGTGACTGTGCACAAATCCAGCAGCTCCGTCGACGACTCCAGCGCTGGGAATGGTGGGGATTCCAGTTCTTCTTCAGGGTCTTCGTCTTCCTCAACGCTGTCGTCTTCTTGCCCCTCCGTCGCTGCTAAGGACCGTACCGTCGCCTTCTGGCAGAGTGAAGTGGCAGGGTGTGACAGCGTTCCAGACGGAGTCACGCACGTCGTCTTTGGGTTCGCGCTCGTGGCCGACGGCGTCGTCGTGCCTTCCTTCCAGTCCACAGACTCAAACATCTCGCAGTGTGTGCAGCAACTCCACGATCGGTGCATCGTGGCCATGGCGAGTATCGGCGGCTCGACCAACAACCAAAACATCTCGGAGATTGCCAACGCCACGCTGTTCGCACAATCTGCTGCGGCATTGGTGTCCAAGTTCGGGTTTACAGGGATCGATCTGGACGACGAGACTGTGGGGACGGAATTCAGTGCCGATCGGACTGTCGGGATGCTCAAAGCTACGCGAGAAGCTCTGGATGCGGCTGGTAGCACGTCGACGCTGTTGACGTACGACGCCTATTTCTATGAGGGGGACGCGTCGGTTTGCTCAGCGGAGGAGACAGCGGCGTACTCGCGGTGCTTCCCCTCTGGAGTACTGGAGTATGTGGACTGGGTCAACATTATGGCGTACAACGTCAACTTGGATAATGATACGGCCGCTAGTATTTACGGAGCTGCGATAGGCACGACGTTTGCTGCATGGGGGACGCAATTGGGAGGAAATTTCTCGCTGGCTACGATCGGTCTTTGTGTGGGTGGAGGCTGCGCGTACGGACCTGGACCGAATGCTTCGGTTATCGCCGAGTGGGAGACGTTCGCTCGTCAGGAAGGGTATGGCGGCATGATGATTTACTCAGCATCGGCGGAGGTAAGCGATGGTTTTCCGGTTACGCGGAGTATCATCAGTTCGACGCTCAGCTCAAGTTAGTGCGGGGTGCATTTTGGATAACTAAAAAAACATCGTTTGAGAGGACCGGCATCGCAACTTGAAGTTAATAATCAGGTGTCCGGAGGGGGTAGTGTGGACAGAAAAAGAATGAATTACCCCTTTTAAAGTTGCCAAGAGTGCCCCCTCTTAACTAAGGAAATCCTGGTGAAGGGAATATGCTGTAACGGAAAACGCCAATTCAGTGCGCGTTTTGGACCAAGTCAGAAAAACTATGTACAGCCGCCAAAACGCAAAAAAGTTTTGAACAGGACTGGTACCAATACAATCTTAAGATACTGATCTATCTGGTCATCACTTTGGTAAAGCACAGTACGTGACAGCTGACAGCGAAAAAATGAGCATTTTTTTATAATATCTGAAAGGGGGACCATTTCCTTGCACGGTCATACTAAAATCAAGATAACATCCCCCATAACTAATAATGCATGATTTGCACAATCCCGGCGCCCATTCTAAAATCAAGTATAAAATCGCGCACAGAATTGAATCCGCGCACTGAATTGGCATTTCCCGTTATTGTGCCTTGCAGTTATTTTGCCCTTCGTTTTGACCTCGGATATCGTAGTGGTCGGAAAAGATAAATCCGAGCTCGGTAGGGGTAGGTGTGAATAACTATGAGGCAAAATCTCTGTTTTGCCACCCCCAAGTTTATCTAATTCCGACCACTTCGTTGGCTGCGAGCACACGCATTTGCGCTGCGCTCACGGCACCCAGCTTTGTAAGCTCTCCGAGCCTGCCTGCTTACTGCTAGATGCTACCGACAAACATTGATGCTTGAGCGTTTGCTACAGACTGCTGCAGGGACAGGATGCTTAAATGCGACGACATGGTGAGCTTTACGTAGGCGCGTTCCTGTCACCGGCAAAGCAGTGTCTGAAGGCCACCCGGTGAGTATGTCTGCTAAGTATGGCTTCGACTAAGTGGCAAGGACGAGGACATGGAGAACGCCGAGGTCGCGGACCTGCTCGTGCGCATCGAGAACCCCAGCTACTCGGCCGAGCAGCGGCTGGAGAGCGAACCCCCGGAGCGCGCGCGGCGGCGTTCGAGGCACTGAGGCAGATGCTGGCGCTGCAGAGCGAGCTGACGGACTTGATCTTCAAGGCGTTCAAGTGCATCGTCAAGCTTGCTATTGCTGTCGTCGCCGCTGCTCTTGGTCAGCGCCGCGTATGGCGCTGTGGCCTCCGTGAAGCTGCTGTTCGATCTGCGGCGCCACGACGAGGGCTGCGCCGCTAGGGGAGCTGCTGGGCAACGCCAAGACGGCGGACAAGATGTTTGTGTCCAGGAGCGCTACATGTAGGGCAGGAGTTTGCGGCCTGTGAGCACGAATGCGCCAGGAATGGCGTACAGAGCGAGTGAAGGCGTCGGACAAGAGTGGCGTGGGCCTTGCGGGCTTGATGGGGTGGCAGCGGCACGCAGCGGCCGGTGAACCTGGTCCGACGCGACCAGGCCAGGGTGCTAGTAGCTGTATAGTGCTAAGCAAGAACAATAGAAAGCGGCAGCATTTAAATTTAATGCACAGTAAGGAGTTCTTTGTGATATTTGTCGATGTATCTGACTTTCTTCTGCATACGTCTCTACTGTCCGCGTGAGCATGTGGCGTTGTTTGGATTTGATCTATAGCTCGTCGTTAACGGCGTGTACCACCGCCTGACAGACGCGGCCGAAACCAGAGTTGAAGGTAGTGGCACCAGCCCGGCAAATGCGCCCTACAATAGTAGTGTTCTGGTGTGTGTGTGTGTGTGTGTGTGTGGTAGCTCCAGAGACCGACGAGTGAGGGATCCGATATAGCGCGACAGCACTAGGGCGGCATCCGATATAGCGGGAGGGTGGTCGTTTTGGCCGTTTTAAAACGGCAATTCCGACCTGCTTGATCAGCTAGACCGAGGTTTAACAAGCTAAATCGTACCTCCACCTGGAGTCCGTCGGCTCTATCTCTGAGCTGCAAAATATATCCGACCCGATATATCCCACTTCTGAGCATCGGAATTGCCAAAAGTTTTGCAAGGCACAATACCTTAAGGTAAATGGCCAGCTCGAGGCCGCTTTACGAGCCCGTCGTTCTATTGAACATATCTCGAGATCTAGTGCACCTGGACGACAAATTTTGACAGTTTTGAAAACAGCAGCAATCCAGCTTTTTATAGTGGTCTTTGGGCGTAATAACCGATGATAATGTGCTGCGGAGCTGCCATCGCACTAAGCCACTGCGGCCATGGCCCCTTGCCAGTTAGATGCCGAGATTAAGCTTGATTTCATTATGGTCCACAGCTCCTAAGTCGATGGATTACACCAGGGATAGGTATCTTGTTCAAACGCATATTGCACAAGTTTGAACTCATAGCACAGGGTATTTAATATTTAAGGTGTAGCCACTTTCGACAAATCAGTCATTTCTCGAGAAGCACGCCGCAGCAGACTTCGCGCAGGATAGCACGTGGGGCGCCGCCTCTACTCGCGCTCCAAGGCTCCCTCAGCCCCCGCGCCGACATCACACAGTTGCTCAAGTGTTCTAGGTCGCGTCTCCCGCCCTCGCCGGGTTCTAAGTCCAGTTCTGTGGAGTGATACGACCAGGCAGGGCGGGGTACATGCTGCCTGTCTTAGTATTACATTGATTAGCAGCAGCCATGATCATCTCCTCGCACGTGCGGCTGACGGCGCTCATGCGCTAACTAGCCGTCGCGCATACCCCAAAACGAGGTGAAGCATTCAGTGATATGTAAGCGCAGCATATAGCTCTCGCCAAGGCATGTGCGGGGGCAGTGGTGGTGACGGCACGTTGTGCCACATCGCCGTATGGGCTGCTATCGCCAGTCACTTCCGGATCGCCCGCTCATGGACGCCGGTAGCAGCGGCAACAGCAGCAACAGCTTGGCCTTCGTGGACTTGGGAGATGATGTCTTGCTTGGTCTCGGCCTTGCACGTCGGTGCCATTGTGGCAGCATGAAAATGAACGTAGAGAGCTTCTAAATCGTTGGAGACAAGCGAACCATCCCCCACCACCAGTGTTGTGGTTCCCGCCAACATTTTTCCCGCCAAACGACTTCAAATTAGTTTGTGTAGGTTTCGTACTTAGCTTCATTTCAGCGAATGAAGACAGAGAATAGCTAATGCGATGCTATTACTGGACAAAACCACCTCGGCCTTGGATTGACCAAACGGCCCCTAGTTGGCCATTTGCCTTATGTCACATTTTCGACCTGGTACCTTGTGTTAGGACTACAGGACATGCCTGCAGTAGCAAATAGGTCACCAGAACTGGCACGGTGTCATTACCTCGCTCATAACATTGATCTACTTCGGAAATGATCGACCAGCCATACAAACCTTCCTACTATATTAGTTGTTTTCCTTAATAAGCTACTTGAATCAACGCTCACAGCGCGAGGCAAGGTTCGCAAGCACAATACTCGTTCTGGATGAGTTTGTGCGAACGATGCAGTCTGAACACGAGAGGAACACGGAAGACGGCGTTATGAATGTGAACACGATCAAAACGGCCAGCCACCTTGAGTAGTGCTCATCAATTCGTAAGTGCTAATTAACAGCATGCCGGAGAGCAGAGAAATGAGAAAAACCACACAGGACCGTTGCCATAAGATATGCTTAGCACGTTCTTACCGCTTACCTTCCAGTCGACTAACTTTTGATGGTGAATAGCAGGAATCTTCCCTTTATCAGTGACGTGGGAATGATAGCCTTGCTGCTTCCTGGAGAATGTCAGTATCGGTTGACGTAGGTTACTGAAGTCACAGCGTTGCGTGTACGGAACCTAGAGCACGTCCCAGAATCACTTGTGGCGGTTGTGTACGCATGCCGCGTACGACGGGCTTAGCAACGACGCGATGGAAGGTACTTGACAATACGTTGAGCCCATGCGTTTGACAGACGAGCTGTCCAGGCAGGTAGCTGTCTAGTGCTCGATAGAAGGAGGCTTCTACCGTAGGTACGGGCACGCCATCTATAGGCGGGATTGCAGCTGAGCGCGATACTGGGAGTCGATAACCATCTAAACCGCAGCAAATTCAAATTCAAATGTCTAGTGCTCGTTACCCTCCAAGCCGAGCACTTTAGCTAACCACCCGTTCTGGTTTTAATATACAAACATACAATACTGATCGGGCTACCCCTTTGAAAAGTCCCAGGTGTACCCCGTAGTAGCAAAGGGGCATGATTTGCAAAATGCCCCTGCGGACACATTCTCTATTGAAAGCGACCGGGTTTGCATCACGATTTTGTGAAAGCGACCGTGTTTGACAATAGCTCTTTTCATTGGCTAAAAATGTTCAATCGGCGAGCACAGCCATTGCTGAAGTTGCTGCCCGCGGAGCGTGGGGTTGGTCACGTTTACAACTCGTAAGTAGATCCTACATCATAGATAACAGTAACAACACGAATCAATTATGACACAACACAATAACATTACATCAGCTTGCAGTAAGTCTCTCGTACTTGGCCCCCAATTAAGATGCTGGCTCCATCGCGCAGATCGCGAGGGTTCCGTAGCCCGAGAACGCGCTGTTATCTCGCACCCATCCTTGCCCAATCGGAAGCCACGCAGAGTGCTGTTGTTGCTGGTCCCGAACGCGTGGCGCACGCTGCGGAATTGGCGCTGCGGCTTGCCCAGTGTGTATGCCATGCTGACATTTCAGGAGGATTTCAGCGCAGCATGCTGCCCCAGCAGCAGCTTTATCTCATTTAGAAGGAAGCCCTACAAAACCCCGTCGACGCGCAAATGATCGGAATACGCAGTATGGCTTCGAAGCCCGCGAGTCCAGCATCTTCCACTATCGCGTACAACGCACACACGTACGCTTCCTTCACCGCGGGCAGCAACTTCAGCAATGGCTGTGCTCGCCGATTGAACATTTTTAGCCAATGAAAAGAGCTATTGCCAAACACGGTCGCTTTCACAAAATCGTGATGCAAACCCGTTCGCTTTCAATAAATATCCCTGCGGATATGCCTGTTTTCTGCATCAGAAACATAAAAACAATGAATTATTTTATACTTCTAATACTGATCGTTTTAAATCACTCATAACGAATCTGGGTGACTGGGGCGCGCTTCGCGAGAGGGTCTCTAAGCGGGGTAAACACACCGCGTTTTTTGCTACTTTAATGGTTAGGACACGCCGTGTTTTCACTGGTTACTGTTTTTTATCACCTTTATTTTGTGAGTACTATACGTGAAATGCTTCATATTACGCAAAGATATTTTAATTTTCATACTAATATAATTAATGTTGACAACATCCTGCTGCTATTGATATTAATTACACCTGCCCGTTTAAATGCTACAGCTACTGCGACTGCGGCTGATACTGCCACTGCTTCAGTCACTATCACTGACACTGATACTGTCACTATAGCTGTTACTGCTATTGCTACTGCTACTGCTACCCCTACCACATCACTACTTCCATTACTGTACTACTCATATCCCACTATAATTATTGCTTTTGATATTGCTACTTGTGGAGCGCGTTACTACTCGCCATTGCCACTTACTGCTCACCCCTACTGCAACTACAGCTGCTGGAGCACTGCCACTTACTGCTTATCCATACTGCAACTACAGTTACTGCAACTACTATTTCACTGCTGTTAATGATATCAGTGATGTTGGCATTGCTATTACTAGCTCATGTCTGCTGCTATCGCTACTGCGACTGTTTAATATCTGCTGCCACTACCGCTACCGTTGTTATTTACGCTACAACTACGATTTCAGCATTGAAAAAGACATTGTAATGATATTGCCCCTGCTTTCTTCTTTATTGCCGGAGAAAGGCTGCCAAAATCTACTTCACGCTGCTTGACTTGCTGCATAATATCACGGGGCATCTCATGGCTTCCTCAAACTAAATGTACGAGTAGATGCCGTCTGAATATTCTCGTCCACCGTGGTGAAACGATGCAGTTCAAACATTACTGATTATCAAAACTTCTTATCGTCCTCTAGACCCTTATAAATCACGCGCCTCTTTTCCAAATAGCGTGCGTGACTTGTATTGCTGCGTAAATAATATCCAGATGAAGTATTATAGTTCTTACTCGGTATATTGCTATTTGAACTGTTCGCCCGCGTCACGATCCCTGCCCGCTACCACTGCAACTACCCCACTGCCAATGCTACTGCCCCACCACTATTAATGAATGACTTTGCTACTGATGTTGTTATCGCTATTTCTGTTATTAACTTTTTTTCCTGCAAAAACTGTCAAGGTCTACTTCGTGGTGCTTGAGTTGTTGCGACCCAGTATGATGTCACCTGACGGGACTTTTTCGCGAACTGCACCTAGTAAAATACCTCTTTTTACGAACTATGTTCATCTGCAGTTTACACGTCACCGCAGTTATGAAGTATGCGGTGTGAATTGGCTTGAAGGCGCTCATTTCGCTGTGTTATGCGTTCATATTGCTCTACTTAGGTTCTTGCTGCAGCAAACATTTTAAAGTGCACCACCATAATGTCTCTACTGGTACTAACTGCAGCTCAATACGATGCGATGTCCAGAAAACACTACGCATACTACTGTGGTGCGACGTCCAGACACTGCTTACACTACTGTCGCGCCGTGCACACTTCGTTAAGGATTCCGCAGGCTGCTAGGACCCCAACGTCGCACAGTACTAAAGAGTGCAAAGTATGCATAGTAATGGCTTGGTGTGAATTAAACTGCGCGATTTGTTTTGGCTTAAGTTTTATTCCAAATCCGAAAACTTGTTAAAAGCATCGATCCGGACGCTGCGCTGCTTTATACCGGTAATACCATGAGATTTTGGATACTCTAGTTCATATTAAAATGTACCGAATGTATTAAACTGATGGTCTGACAAGAAATGACTCTGGCTCTAAGCTATCCGCTTAGAGAATACGAAGGCACATATTGCTTTACATAAATCACTCACACAGCGATTCATGTACTCAGCTTACCTACGCGTCGGCTTCCACAGCCCGCTCCCCATAGTCTTGCCATGCCGGTTCGACTGGCCAATAATAACTACTCGCCGTATTTCTCGTGGATCAGCAGGGGTACAAAAGGTCTTGAGTGATCGATGTCCAGCTGCTAAACTATTGCTCTCCATAAGGAGTAAGGCCTCGGTGAGGGGAGTTACCTTGAAGACTGGTGAAAGTTGTAAAATGAAGTCAAAGTTGAGGGTGGGCAGCTACCTGCCCATGAAAGTCCTATCCCAAAGAGGTCATAACTCAGTGATTGATAATCATAAAACACTCTGATTGCGTTGCTTACCGTATCTCTGGGCACTACCGCGACATCGCAAAATCGACTGGATTACTGTCTGAAGAACACGACACGTAGCGACAAGCTTGCAAAATTGAGCATTTCCCGTGGAAATAGAAGTTCGCATCTTTGATATCGAGATGCGTATCTCCCGCTTGAGAGCAGGTGAAGTTGTCATGGGAACTATCAAGCTATCCCAGCCTATGCAAAGTTCTAGTGGGGGCCGTTGCCGTAGCCGTTGATGCACAAGGAAGGCTAGCAAAAATGTCTATATGTATTGTCGTTCCGAATAGGCCCATCTCGTTTACATCGTGCTCTGCTTTTTGCTTGCATAGTCTAAGCTAGCAATTATCCTGCCATAGTTTTTAGCGTGTACTTTGGTGAGCCCTTAGTATGTAATATTCTAGTATGTAGTATTGAGGGGTTTCTGGTTGTTGCTCTAGTGAGTGAGATTCGTGACCATCACTTTGTTCGATGTGTATTGAGTTACAAGCAACATTCCATGTTGGCGTGAAATGATTGCATCGTTTTAAGCCAGTTATACATCTACTGTGATGCTATCATTTAAAAAATGGGAGGGGTTTTGGGATCCACGTAACAACTCTGGATTAAAATCCAGAGAACTGCAACGATTGTTGTCTGGCGGCTGACTTAGCCTACAAGGAGCGAATGCCGGTTGCACATCGGACATTCCGTCTGAATAGCAAGCAAATCGGCCGGCTCTGGCTTAATCGGCCGATTAGCAAATGTAACTCCGACTGGTATGCTCTGACTCTGTAAGTCGTCCTAGGTAGTAATCTTGAGTATAAATCGAGGTACCCCAGTCTAATTAGGACATCTGATTTATCAAATCGGGGGTTTTCGGTCTTATTAAGCCACTAAATCGGCGGATTAACAATCCAATAAGACATTCTAATCGGTTTTCACAATAAAACAAAGCGGTTAAATAAAAATTAAGACCTCATACTCGCAGTCCCTGAGAAAGACTGAGCAGTTGCGATCTCGGACAGCATTGTTGTCCGAAATGCTGTCACAGCATGTTGCGCCACTACTGAAGTAAAAGTAATTGCCCACATTTTACGTGGCAATATTAAAAAGCTTGGCAAGATGGATCAATCATACTACCAAGTACTTCGAAGTACACTTCTGTCAGTGGTGCCCCGAGTGGGGTCATGGATTGGTAGATATTCGTTAGGGTTAGGTGAAATGAGCACCCCAGGCAAACTGGCCTCTCAGTTCCGAAAAATCCCCACACTCCCCGACGCAAGGCCAGTCGCGCACACACAGAGAGACGCCAAGGAACGGAGGGTGGTGCGTGCTGCGTGCTCCTGCTCGGCCCCGTTCCTCAACCGAAGCTGCTCTCGTGACCAGCGCTCGTTTAGCAGGAATGGAGCTCCCCGAAGACCACCCACTTTACACGGATGCTCTCGCAGCGTCACAATTGGCAGAGCAGCGGCTAGAGTCAAGCACACGCAGCGATTATAACGGGAGCCTTCGGCGGTTTGCAGTATTTTGCGAGGAGAAAGGATATCCCAACCCGATCGAGCAGCGTCTTCACGAGCTGCCTAGTGTGCTGGCAGCGTATATTAACGTCATCAGCAGCACGAACAAGACTCAGTGGCCCGCCGAAAAGCTACGCGCTGCACTGTCGTGGCACTACTCAAAACCGTCAATGATGAAAGGAGGACATCCCGCAGACGAATGGATAGCTGAGCAACGTGACGATGGGAGCTGGGACGTGCGTGGAAACCCGGCAAAGGCCCCCATGATTACTCAGATCATGACAGGGTTGAACAAAGTCAAGAAACGGCAACGAGTTCCTGTCAGAGCGTCACCAATGTCGCTATCGAAGCTGACAAGAATGATGGAATATCTTCATGGTGACTGCATCTTCAAGGAGACTATGCGCGTGTGGTTCATGGCCGTGAGCTCGCTGTGCTTCTATGGCATGTGTCGGATCAATGAGGTATTGCAAATGAAACGTGGCGATATTCAGCTGGGTCTTGAGCGTACATTGTCGACAGACGCGACAGCTACCGTACGCTTCGGGTGCTTTACAATTCGCGACCGGAAGACCGACCATGACCCCACAAGGAAGCCGAATGTATAATCTACACTACCTCCCGAAAGATGAACAAGCTGCTGAAGCAATTACCTACATTTAACGCTGGCTAGACTACTCAGCGGTCAAGCTGAAGCACATATGGACCCGCGACGAGTTCATGTTTCCGTCACTTACGCGCGTGCCCAGGGATACTGTGAAGCGCCAACGCATAACAGCCACGCAGCCGACCGAAGACTCGTTCAAGCGTGTTGGGATTAAGTGGGGCACTGCGATGACGGAGAACAATTTTACGCAAGTGCTGAACATTGTTGCTCGCACAAGCAAAATCGACAAGAGCCTACTCGGAGATAGTGTGTGGTTTACTTCGCATTGCTTTCGTCGAGGCGGGGCGCAGTACCGCTTTATGTTTGCACCGGAGAAACGGCGTTGGTCACTCAAAATGGTGAAGTGGTGGGCTGGATGGGCCCAGAAAGAGCAGAATGAAACCGTGCTTCGCTATCTGCTAGATGATGTGCTGGATCGTGAGGAGAGCCAACTGGGTGACTCACTAGCTCCCGACGTTATTGATCATACGAAAGAAATGTTCATTGACGCCACGAGTATTCGTGAGTATTGTACTACCTCCACGAGCCGGAACGATACCAGTGCTAGTCATGGAGCGCTAGCCGGGTCCCAGGCCACTGAAATGAAAACGGAGCTGAAAGCTGTCCTTCGCGAGGTCCTAGCGGAAATATCTGGTATTCAACACAAGTCTCAAGACCTCCAAGCCGGCGCACATGACAAGTCTGAGTCGACGCTGACGTCTGAGCTACCCGAGGCAAAGTCGTGGAGAGATTATGTGACTCAGTATTGGAAAAGTGACCCCTCGCGCCACCAGTACAGAGCAGGTGTTGACATGCTCCCTCACGAAGTGAAAAAGTACAAGTCGCGTTTGTCCAAGATGAAGCTGATCGCCGAATTTGTTCGCTCCAACTTTGACGATGATATGGACAAGTTCGAACGACAGTTTTCGACCATTATTGAGGGTAAGTTGACGGTGAACAAAAGATGTGCCCAAATTAGAGCTCAACGAAGGTAGGGGTGCTGCCGTTGGTGCTGCCAATGTGGCTACTGTATCTAGTTGGTTTGACTTGTACATGTGGCTTCGAGGAACATATAACGATGCATCCAATACACAACTAGGACAATAGTACTCTTTGTTGAAATGTGACACTTCTGCACCGAGCCAATCTGGGATTTAGGCTGAATGTAGAAATGTGTCAATTAGGCAGAATGCAGAAATGTGTCATTTAGGCAGATAATAGATCGTCAGGGCGACTTGCTGCGACTCAACCATAACGCCTACCACGGACTGTTCTGTAGTCTGTCTAGTGCCCTTGTCGCTGACGCGCGCCTTCTCTGCTTTGCGCGCTCCGCTGCCGTAGCAACAAACCGCATCCCCGTAGTCTCTTCTCCTGATCCAGTCTCCGCCTGAACGCTGGACTCGCGTCCTCGCTTTCGAAGCCGTGGCGCTGCGGATGGCGGCGTGCTTCGGCTACCAGTATCTTCATACGTGGCCGTACCAATTGACGAACACGCTGTCTCGCTATGGTGTTTGGCGATCACACCAGTGTTCAACCACGCGTAGCTAGACACTGCATCTGCGTCGAAATGCGTGCGGGCATCGAAGGCTAACTTGAAGTCGGTGTTTTGACAAGCATCAGCGGTAAAGTTAGACCAGTTCTCATCAGCCGATCTCTCGTGAGCCTTCATTTCGACGTAAATGGCATGTGCTTCGGTATCCGTGTCCATTGTCAATAGCGTTCCTGTCGCGTCTAGTTGCTGAACAGTATTCTTGACAATGCGGTTGACCTGGTCTCGAGCGTGCAACGGCACAGCATTGGCAATTTGTGCGCCCATGCACTCGATGACAGAGATCGCGCGTACTACAGCAACGCCACAATCGTCCCGCGTACGCACGAGCCCCATGCCATACACTTCGCTTGCAAGTGTACACTTAAGCAGCTCATCACGACGTGTATTCCACCCTTCAACAAGCTGTTGCACCTCTGGGGCTAATGCCGGAAGCGAATTCGACGCCTCTGGAGCTAGAGAAACGACTTGAGGTGTGGCCACTTCGGCAACTAGCCGAGGGTAGCGTGAACGATCTTGCCGGGCGTCACGAATCCCATCCGCGGCGAGGTTGAGAGGAAAGTGATCGTCCTTGTTCTGCTTCATGTAGTCGTCTCTTGTACTTTTCGGTAGTTGCATCCATAACTTGCGTAGCTTCTTCCCCGTTCGAGTTAGCAGCCACTTCTCAGTTTTCTCTGAGTCAGTTGTATAGCGCGAAGCAAAGTGCGCAGCATTGGGTGAATGCAGGTCGGCCCCGTGTTCCTTCACCCACGCCCAGAATCCAAGGTGGCACTGCATGAGGCTTCAGCAAGGACTTCAAGGTTTTGTCAGTCGTCTTGAGGATTTGCGCTTGATTTGGATAATGAGGGATCGCCAACTGCCTCAGTTCGACAGGGTGCTCAGGTGTCTCAGTTCATTTAGCTGCACGCGTGACTCATTACGCCCTGCCACTGAGGTGTGACAACAGGGCATCGTCTTGATTCTAAGTCTCATACAAATGCAATGTGTCTGCCTCTAGTGACGATTAGACTGGAGCTGACTATGACCATACCCATACAGTGTGTCTACCTCTAGTGACGATTAGACTGAACTTAAGTATGGTCATACAAATGCAATGTGTCTGCCTCTACTGGCGATTAGACTGAACTTAAGTATGGTCATACAAATGCAATGTGTCTGCCTCTACTGGCGATTAGACTGAACTTAGGTATGGTCATACAAATGCAATGTGTCTGCCTCTACTGGCGATTAGACTGAACTTTAGAATGGTTATACAAACGCAATGTGTCTGCCTCTACTGACGATTAGACTGAAGTTAAGTATGGTCATACAAATGCAATGTGTCTGCCTCTACTGACGATTAGAATGAACTTTAGAATGGTTATACAAATGCAATGTGTCTGCCTCTACTGACGATTAGACTGAACTTAAGTATGGTCATACAAATGCAATGTGTCTGCCTCTACTGACGATTAGAATGAACTTTAGAATGGTTATACAAATGCAATGTGTCTGCCTCTACTGACGATTAGACTGAACTTAAGTATGGTCATACAAATGCAATGTGTCTGCCTCTAGTGACGATTAGACTGAAGTTAAGTATGGTCATACAAATGCAATGTGTCTACCTCTACTGGCGATTAGACTGAACTTGAGAATGGTTATACAAATGCAATGTGTCTGCCTCTACTGACGATTAGACTGAACTTTAGAATGGTTATACAAATGCAATGTGTCTGCCTCTACTGACGATTAGACTGAAGTTAAGTATGGTCATACAAATGCAATGTGTCTGCCTCTAGTGACGATTAGACTGAACTTAAGTATGATCATACAAATGTAATGTGTCTGCCTCTACTGACGATTAGACTGAAGTTCAGTATGGTCATACAAATGCAATGTGTCTGCCTCTACTGACGATTAGAATGAACTTGAGAATGGTTATACAAATGCAATGTGTCTGCCTCTACTGACGATTAGACTGAAGTTCAGTATGGTCATACAAATGCAATGTGTTTGCCTCTAGTGACGATTAGACTGAACTTAAGTATGATCATACAAATGCAATGTGTCTGCCTCTACTGGCGATTAGACTGGAGCTAACTGTGACCATACCCATACAGTGTGTCTGCCTCTACTGGCGATTAGACTGAACTTAAGTATGGTCATACAAATGCAATGTGTCTACCTCTACTGGCGATTAGACTGAACTTTAGAATGGTTATACAAACGCAATGTGTCTGCCTCTACTGACGATTAGACTGAAGTTAAGTATGGTTATACAAATGCAATGTGTCTGCCTCTACTGACGATTAGACTGAACTTAAGTATGGTCATACAAATGCAATGTGTCTGCCTCTACTGACGATTAGAATGAACTTTAGAATGGTTATACAAATGCAATGTGTCTGCCTCTACTGACGATTAGACTGAAGTTCAGTATGGTCATACAAATGCAATGTGTCTGCCTCTAGTGACGATTAGACTGGAGCTGACTGTGACCATACCCATACAGTGTGTCTACCTCTACTGGCGATTAGACTGAACTTAAGTATGGTCATACAAATGCAATGTGTTTGCCTCTACTGGCGATTAGACTGGAGCTAACTGTGACCATACCCATACAGTGTGTCTGCCTCTACTGGCGATTAGACTGAACTTAAGTATGGTCATACAAATGCAATGTGTCTACCTCTACTGGCGATTAGACTGAACTTAAGTATGGTCATACAAATGCAATGTGTCTACCTCTACTGGCGATTAGACTGAACTTGAGAATGGTTATACAAATGCAATGTGTCTGCCTCTACTGACGATTAGACTGAACTTAAGTATGGTCATACAAATGCAATGTGTCTGCCTCTAGTGACGATTAGACTGAACTTAAGTATGGTCATACAAATGCAATGTGTCTGCCTCTACTGACGATTAGACTGAACTTTAGAATGGTTATACAAACGCAATGTGTCTGCCTCTACTGACGATTAGACTGAAGTTAAGTATGGTTATACAAATGCAATGTGTCTGCCTCTACTGACGATTAGACTGAACTTAAGTATGGTCATACAAATGCAATGTGTCTGCCTCTACTGACGATTAGAATGAACTTTAGAATGGTTATACAAATGCAATGTGTCTGCCTCTACTGACGATTAGACTGAAGTTAAGTATGATCATACAAATGCAATGTGTCTGCCTCTACTGGCGATTAGACTGGAGCTAACTGTGACCATACCCATACAGTGTGTCTGCCTCTACTGGCGATTAGACTGAACTTAAGTATGGTCATACAAATGCAATGTGTCTACCTCTACTGGCGATTAGACTGAACTTGAGAATGGTTATACAAACGCAATGTGTCTGCCTCTACTGACGATTAGACTGAAGTTAAGTATGGTCATACAAATGCAATGTGTCTGCCTCTAGTGACGATTAGACTGAACTTAAGTATGGTCATACAAATGCAATGTGTCTGCCTCTACTGGCGATTAGACTGGAGCTGACTGTGACCATACCCATACAGTGTGTCTGCCTCTACTGGCGATTAGACTGAACTTAAGTATGGTCATACAAATGCAATGTGTCTGCCTCTACTGACGATTAGACTGAAGTTAAGTATGGTCATACAAATGCAATGTGTCTGCCTCTACTGACGATTAGACTGAAGTTAAGTATGGTCATACAAATGCAATGTGTCTACCTCTACTGACGATTAGACTGGAGCTGACTGTGACCATACCCATACAGTGTGTCTACCTCTACTGACGATTAGACTGAACTTAAGTATGGTCATACAAATGCAATGTGTCTGCCTCTAGTGACGATTAGACTGAAGTTAAGTATGGTCATACAAATGCAATGTGTCTACCTCTACTGGCGATTAGACTGAACTTGAGAATGGTTATACAAATGCAATGTGTCTGCCTCTACTGGCGATTAGACTGAAGTTAAGTATGGTCATACAAATGCAATGTGTTTGCCTCTAGTGACGATTAGACTGGAGCTGACTGTGACCATACCCATACAGTGTGTCTACCTCTACTGGCGATTAGACTGAACTTAAGTATGGTCATACAAATGCAATGTGTTTGCCTCTACTGGCGATTAGACTGGAGCTAACTGTGACCATACCCATACAGTGTGTCTGCCTCTACTGGCGATTAGACTGAACTTAAGTATGGTCATACAAATGCAATGTGTCTACCTCTACTGGCGATTAGACTGAACTTGAGAATGGTTATACAAATGCAATGTGTCTGCCTCTACTGACGATTAGACTGAACTTAAGTATGGTCATACAAATGCAATGTGTCTGCCTCTAGTGACGATTAGACTGAACTTAAGTATGGTCATACAAATGCAATGTGTCTGCCTCTACTGACGATTAGAATGAACTTTAGAATGGTTATACAAATGCAATGTGTTTGCCTCTAGTGACGATTAGACTGAACTTAAGTATGATCATACAAATGCAATGTGTCTGCCTCTACTGGCGATTAGACTGAACTTAGGTATGGTCATACAAATGCAATGTGTCTGCCTCTACTGACGATTAGAATGAACTTGAGAATGGTTATACAAACGCAATGTTTCTGCCTCTACTGACGATTAGACTGAAGTTAAGTATGGTCATACAAATGCAATGTGTCTGCCTCTACTGACGATTAGAATGAACTTTAGAATGGTCATACAAATGCAATGTGTCTGCCTCTACTGACGATTAGACTGAACTTTAGAATGGTCATACAAATGCAATGTGTCTGCCTCTACTGACGATTAGACTGAACTTAGGTATGGTTATACAAATGCAATGTGTCTGCCTCTACTGACGATTAGACTGAAGTTAAGTATGGTCATACAAATGCAATGTGTCTGCCTCTAGTGACGATTAGACTGAACTTAAGTATGATCATACAAATGCAATGTGTCTGCCTCTACTGGCGATTAGACTGGAGCTGACTGTGACCATACCCATACAGTGTGTCTACCTCTACTGACGATTAGAATGAACTTTAGAATGGTCATACAAATGCAATGTGTCTGCCTCTAGTGACGATTAGACTGAACTTTAGAATGGTTATACAAACGCAATGTGTCTGCCTCTACTGACGATTAGACTGAAGTTAAGTATGGTCATACAAATGCAATGTGTCTGCCTCTACTGACGATTAGAATGAACTTT
This sequence comes from Phytophthora vignae f. sp. vignae, assembly GCA_016169955.1. Taxonomy (NCBI): domain Eukaryota; phylum Oomycota; class Peronosporomycetes; order Peronosporales; family Peronosporaceae; genus Phytophthora; species Phytophthora vignae. Next base: position 142,563 of record JABJUM010000090.1, on the reverse strand, counting down.
AGAATGGTTATACAAATGCAATGTGTCTGCCTCTACTGACGATTAGACTGAAGTTAAGTATGGTCATACAAATGCAATGTGTCTACCTCTACTGACGATTAGACTGGAGCTGACTGTGACCATACCCATACAGTGTGTCTACCTCTACTGACGATTAGACTGAAGTTAAGTATGGTCATACAAATGCAATGTGTCTGCCTCTACTGGCGATTAGACTGAACTTAAGTATGGTCATACAAATGCAATGTGTCTGCCTCTACTGGCGATTAGACTGAACTGAAGTATGGTCATACAAATGCAATGTGTCTACCTCTACTGGCGATTAGACTGAACTTAAGTATGGTCATACAAATGCAATGTGTCTGCCTCTACTGACGATTAGACTGAACTTTAGAATGGTTATACAAACGCAATGTGTCTGCCTCTACTGACGATTAGACTGAAGTTAAGTATGGTCATACAAATGCAATGTGTCTGCCTCTACTGACGATTAGAATGAACTTTAGAATGGTTATACAAATGCAATGTGTCTGCCTCTACTGACGATTAGACTGAAGTTAAGTATGGTCATACAAATGCAATGTGTCTGCCTCTAGTGACGATTAGACTGAAGTTAAATATGGTCATACGAATACAGTGAAAAAGAAAACGATGTAGACTCTTTATTGAGGGAGGTCCGTAAAGTTTGGGAACACGTTAGTGTCGATGTCCACGTACCGCAGCCGATAGACGAGTTGAGGTGAGATGATTTGCGGATTAGGGCCCTTTGAATGTCCTCGTCAAGCACGGTGCACACTGGGCAGAGTATCATGCCTCGCACCCGCGTCACTTGCTCTCGGCTTAACTCGAGACATCTTGCGTAGAGGCACTCGTAATGGAATACATGATCGCATCCCGTGCCTTCCGAGCGCTGCCCTCTGCGTCCTGGTGTTTCGTTCCCGCACACAGCGCAGTCCGGTGGAGGCGTCCGATGAGCTCGCATACCCGGAATGACCACGCGGCACATGGGACACATCGGGGTCATGAATGTGCTTCGCTCCAGGCAGGTGCTGTCGAAAAGAACGTCGCAACGCTCGTTGTGCGCTGGACAGCCCAACATTTCAGCGCGAGGAAATGTCTCGTAGCAAATAACGCATTCTTGCCTGTCCTCTGCCTCGCCCTGGCCTTGTCGGTTCTGCTCCGCTTCATCGGGATCTTGACCGTCTTCCGTCAGGTCAATAACACTAATAGAGTCATCATTGTTCATGCTCACTTGACTTGAGACGGGAGAAACAGGAGCTGAGGTAGTGTCAATCGGTGGTGCTTCAGCTTCTCCGAGCTCGGTGTCCTGTTCTTGGGGGGCTTCATTCCCCTCATTTTGAGCCGATTCGTCGCGACGTTCCTGCTCGAGCAGGAGCTGGCGCTGCCTCCGAGCGCGGCGGTGGGCTTCCACGTCAGCCTCGGTACGCCGGCGGGCGACGATTTCACGATGCCCTTCTTGGGCAAAGCGCAGGCACCGCTGTGTCAACTGGTACCGCGCCATGCCTTTCCTGCCACCGCCGACGGGTCGATTGCATCTAGGGCAAGGTACCCTAGCAATCCCCGGTCGGCAGTTTCGCTGGTGTCGAAGCAGGTTGTCCCGTCGTGTAAACGGGAACTCACACGTGTCACACACGAACCGCATGTTGTTGGAGGACACCTGCGTACGTAGTGTAGTGTTAGTATTTGTAAGTAGAGATACTCGTTCGCATTGTACCTGTTGCTTGAGCAACTTTTTGCGGTTGCCCCGGTGAAGAAAACTCTGGACGGCGGATTCGATAATGAAATCAGCTATTTCCCTTGCCCAACAAACCCGCGGATGTCACTGGGGCAACAATCCTGTCAGGTGCCGACTCTTTGCACGGCCGAATTTTTCGTTTTACCCTACCCCTACAACTAGCTAGCCTGGTGAGCCTGGTGACCGACTTGCCGCTATCGGCCGAGCGGCAAGCCCAGTAGCCCTAATCCCCAAAAAGTTGCCCCACGCCGGAGAAGTCCTACTTCGTATTCCTGCTCTAGAAAGTAAAAAAAAATAGGCTGCAAAGTCAATGAGCTCACATCCGATATGTTATCCCGAGTGTTCTTTGAGTGAAAAGTGCGCCAACAAAATCCAGATGGGGCGCCAGCAAAACGCAAAACAGGGCGCGATCAAAATACGTAGACGGCGCATCCCCTCTTACAGCAACAGCCTTCCTTAATGCATATGATACTAACGCCCATGTACTGTACATCAGTACAGTACCTGTTTGTATTATCTACGCGCATTCAAAATGCAGCGTAAGTTGTTCAGCAAAGAAAACTTGTATTTACATGTTAGAACTGCTTGATAGTCACTGTCGAGTGCATCCGGGGATTCATATAAAATTGAGCAGATTCACAATAACTTGATCACTCGAGCGGTCCACTTTTAAGTCGATCGCCGGAGTTAAAAGGCAAGCTAGACAAGCGTTTGGTTGACATCAACGCATATGACGCTGCTGCAATGAAATAATTAGTATCGAAAAGCGCACATTCAAGTAACTGAGTACTCAGCTCGAGCTAGCGTGGATGCGACGGAATTCATATTTAATCAGCGCAAGCTCATGTGAATCTGTGGTCATGACAACATCGCATTAAAATGTGAAGTTGGGACGATACAAATATACAAACCCTCGCGTGTAAGTACTGCTCTTGGAAACACGCGATAGCGTCAACGATATCGAGTTTGGTATCCTGAATCAAGATGCACAATACAAGACTAGAGGTTTTTTACGGGGGGTTACAATGCATTATCCTGGGAGGACAGCTAGAAGAGCTGTATGGACAGCCTCACACAGATTAATTCGTCGAAAAAAAGTTGCTAGTACCTCAGGCAACATTTAAACAACATTATGCCACACCATAAATACACAAATGTGCACTATACTTACACAAACGTAGCCATTTATGCATACGGCGTGTACCATTCAAAGCTAACGTTGACGGACAGGACAAAGAGAGAGGTAGGTACCTTACCGCCACACACAAAACGTTTTGACAGTGAAATGAAGACAACAGTAGCAAAAGGATGATTATTCAGCCTACAACGACTTTATAACTTCTAGTTAGACGTAGATAGAGGATGTCTTCATCGGCGCAGCATATGGATAGAGAGCCCCGGCCTACAAAATTTCAATCAAATCTGTCCGACAGGATGTCAGCTCAGGCTAGCAATTACGAGACTGACTTCATATAGTGTTTAAAACACTGCAAATGAGGGGCTTCGCCCCTCATTTGCACCGCAGCGTGGTATACAAGCAATAAGCAGCCATTGTTGTACTGTTAGAATTCATATACATGTATGCTAGTATGTATACGACATAGCTCTGCAGTGATCGCTAAAAATGTACTACTCAATCAAGGTAAGCAGAAGCCGAAAACATTATACAAGTATCTATACTTACAATGGAAAATCACTAGCTTGTCTTGTCCCTTTGGAAACCAACGGTTGGTAAAACTTAACTAACCAAAGACTCCTGCTAATCTACAACAGAACAAACTCTATACTAGAGGACTATGCAGTAGCATGTGCAGCTGTATGTATTTCGTTTCGCTGCATGGAAGTACATTTATCACGGAATACTGTTGAACTGCGAGGTTTCATACTTACTGGTATGGATGACACTCTTCGTATAGATTTTTACTGTAGAGCCCGCCAATGCATCTCATCAGCCAATATAAAACACGTCAATGTATTTTAAATGTATAATCATTACTTTACCTGCGCCTGCTTCGCATCCACTCCATCGGTTAGATTATGCGCCACTGAAGTCAACCAGTAGGACCCCTACTGTAGGGAAGACTGACAGGGTTGGATTCGCAAAACTGACCTTACAAGGTTCGATTTGGTTACCGCTATGACTTAGGAAAATTCACTAAACTACCCATGGCAAAGCAAACGATGTCTGTTTTCATGCGGTCCTCCCAGCCTAACGCAACGCACCCTTGTATCGTCGCCTACGGAGGGAGACGAGCTTTTAGCTCATATAATAGAATAAATTACCTGGGCGTCGACTATTTCCCAATTGTGGCGGTGAACTGCCGGATATATCGCTGTAAGCTGCCCTAGAAGTAAGCATTGCAGTCTACAAGTACACAAATAAAGCAGCAACGTCTCGTTGCTGGATTTGTCTTTGAATTTTAGTTAGTGGCGATTTAGTCGGTCGATACTGCGCACCGTTGGTAGTTGCTAGAGTTACCTGATATTACGAGAGGTTCCCTGACCCTCGAAATGCTTAAATTATTAACAGCAACCGAACTAGGCTTTAGCACATTTTGCATGCCCACACGTACTTGTTGAACACAGAAACTCGTCCAGGTAGGTATATCCGTGAGCTGGTTGACCCTATCAGTACGTACAAACGCCTACGTGACTACTTCACCGCGTTGGGACATACTGTACATACAATTTAATCTAGGCAAGCATGATCATGTGGCTGAACCAGCATGCGATAAGGCCATTTAGTGGAATACCTCTTACGAGCTATGATGTACAAAGTATCAGCGGGGCGGCCTATAAAACATTGATAAAATGTAATCGAGACAATGTCGGCTAGTGTAGATCAGGTGAAGCAGCGATGTTAGATGTTATAAATAGTGATGAATATATGAATGAGAGCCATGTCAATTGTCATCGCAACGTCTTAGAACGGTTGACGCTTAGCACTGATAACATCTACGCATAGATACATTGGGTAACCCATGGCATCTATAGACTTGTTCGTCAAAGCGCACCCAGTAACGCGTGTTGGTTACTTTGAAGTTACACTTTACAAAAAATATTGTCGTACAGAGCCGAAAGTTGAGTAAATACATGCTTTAGTTCATAGACAAAGAATATGCCCTCCAGCTCCAAACCAAAGCCAATATCTCCAGACGATTCGAGCTTTAATAATTAAATGCATGCACTGAGGGATACGTGTATTCGAAGTTGGAGAAACTAAATGCATGAGCTTAGATGCCTGTAACGCAGTTCGTTTTGTTGGCTACTATCAACTACGACGGACCCCTACGCACCACAAAACTGTTCGAAGGCAGCTAGCACGTAGAACCCACAGCTATACGTATCCTGCTGCACACCGAGCTCTGAAACGAAATTCTCGTAGTGGAATCGTCGACTTGACAGCGGTGGTAGCAGGCTGACTATCTTTTTCACCACCAACCGCACTTATGCTTTGTCGCTGGAGTCTAGTGGGTCGTAGATGTTGTGGTTTAGAATAAGTACCAACTTTTGACATTCCGATCGGAGTTTCTAATCTTGGATAGAAGCAGATGCATGAAGTACAAGAACTTGATTTTAGTAAAGTTTAATAAGGATAAGTGAGTTACTGAGCTCCACCAGTTTACTAGGGCTGTAGGAAAAGAGAACCCAACCGGATGAAGAACTGGAGTTGGCCCCACTTTCAAATTGGCCCTCCGTCTGACGGTCAACTACAACTACACCTACTGCTCAAGACAACAACATTTCAGATACTCGAATTAGTGTCTTGACCAAGCCAGAGAAGACCGTGCCCGGCGGACTGGAGAGATTCTCCGGAAAGCAGCATGATTATGCTACTTGGAAAGACAAGCTACTCACGCACGTGGCCCAATTGGACTTGGAGGCCGAGAACAAGCTACTCGAAGCCGGCGACCCGGACCCGAAGGTCTGCATGAGGGACTTCTGGGAGTCCACGCCGCCATGTCTGACGGATGCAGACGTGAAAGCAGCTCCACCTGAAGGACAATTGGCTTTCCGGAAGGAGATCATGGTATGGCGCAAGGCGGACGCAGCCATGAGGCATGTCCTCAACTCGACCCTCCCAAAATCGTTTCTCTCGTCCCTACCAGATGAGGTGCGAAACATGGAGGTGTGCCTCATTTGGCAGCATCTCGAACGAAAGTTTGCGAATGGTGATGCTGCGGGATTAGTGGCGTGGTCGGATCGGTGGACGCAGATTCTGAACTCGAATTGGAAAGACACCATGACCCTGTTCTCGCTGCTCAACCAAGCGCGGAACGAGATGAATCGGAAATCTAAGAAACTCCTCGGTAAGGAGATGATGACGGAGACGATGATGTGCGTGCAAGTGTTGGCGCAGCTCCCAAGCGAGATTTGGGAGTCTTCGATTGAGCTCACGGAGGAAGCGTTTTCCGCGGAAAAGGTCGAGGTGGCGCTGAACAAGCTGTTTGGTGGCCGATCCCGGAAGCAGATCACGGGAAATGGCGATGTGACAACGGTGGCGCGCATAAACCATGTCAAGAGCGAGCGTGCTGTGCGTGGATACGACACCGAGAAGCGCAAGTCGGATGCCAACACCAAGGTTCAGGACCAAGGGTGTTTCTACTGTTTCTGCCAAGGACATCAGAAGGCACAATGCGAGCGCATGAAGGCCGACCGCGACCCAAACCGTGAAGGGGGACCGCTTTTCCGCACCAACGTGCAAGCCCAACTTTCCAAGCGGGCGCCCAACGGAGCTAAGAAGATTGCCACGATGCACCACGTTGCCAAGAAGCAAAGGACGACGCGTGACGCACCCACGGACGTCGAGATGGAAGAAGAGTTCAAGTTACCTGAGTCGGAAAAGGACGGCTCGGAAGACGAGAATGGAGGCTGTCTGCTGAGTTTCGGTCAAGTTGACACCAGGGTACGTAATAGGGGGACTCGAACTTGAAAAAAACGTGCTCATAATCCTGCACTGCTGATGCGCATTTCCCTCGAGCTTTTCTGCTCATGGCTTACAATTTTCGTGACAAAACTGTATGTATCCCTCGCCCCCCTCCACTGTTTTACTTCCCCCGTCGGCGACTTGTCGAGGCCTCCTGATAGTCGCCGGCGCGCGGCGATATTGTTGGCACACACGCTGTGTAGGACAGCGTGCGAGTTGATGTCCACCTTTCGGAGGCATCTCCCCTTAGGAAGGTGCGACCGCGGCACGCTGCACGCGCCCATAGCATCCTTGACTGGCGTGCGTGGAGGCGCTATCGCGCACTTCGCTAGGCGCTCGATGTGCTTCTGAATGTCCGACACGGCTATGTGTCCGAGGCAGGCCCAATTCCCGCTAGGAGGGAACTCAAATGAGCACAATAAAAGTGAACCCCCCGTCTTATTTTGGTCGGACCTTTTTGCTTACAATTCGGACTTACTTATGCTTGCTTTTTTCGCTCATTTTGCAAGTTCGAGTCCCCCTAATAAGTATGGTGCTTACTTACATTGGCTACGGCGATTAACAGTTTCGGATGATCTGTGGATTGTTGATACAGGAGCTGGACTAGGGATAAGCCCGGACAGGAGCTGGTTCGAATCAGTTCATACAGGTTCGAGTCACCAGTTTGAGTATGGAAACGGTAGCACGTCGGAGACTGCTTTAACGGGTTCAATACAGATGCATATTGCAAGTCCTTTCAATAAGTCTATCGGTTTAAGTTAAACAACATTGCTCTCGATAAGGAATGTGGGAGTAATTTGATTAGCGCTTGCCATCTAACCAGACAAGGTTACAATCACGTTCAATCCCGAGATGGGGAGTATTTGTATTTTTTCAGTGAGAAAGGGCAGCTTTTATTTGCAGCCGTTCAAAAGGGAGCAGTATATTATCTGCCTTCATCTAAGTACAGCAGACTTAATGCAGTAAGAAAAAGTTATACACAGGCTCAGAAAATAGCTTTGCTGGAGAAGTGGTATCATAGGCCACGTTCACAAGGCCAGACTTTTGGCAATATTTAGCAATGGTTTGGTTGCAGGAATTCCTCAAATCCCTCAAAAGGAGCTAGAGGATCTTCCTTTCTTTTGCGCTACTTGTGAAATCGCAAACTCAATGAGAATGTCCTATCGTAATAAGATTGGTCCAAAAAGTAGGCAGCCATTGCATACTTTACATATGGGCACCACAGGAAAGATAAAGTGAATGGAAGATATGGTGGTTTTGGTTACCGCTATGCATTGTCAATTGTAGATGATGCAACATCCTACAAGTGGGTGTTTGTCATGAAATCGCCAAAAGAAGTGTATGGTCACGTTGTGAATCTCGTACACCAATTGGAAAAACAGTATCCGTATGAGATAAAAAGACTTCGCAGTGACGGAGGCAAAGAATTTGTAAATAAAAGAGTTAAGGCGTTTGCAAAATCTAAAGGCATGCTATTTGAGAAATTTAACGTAGACTCTCAGGAAGAAAATGGAAGTGCAGAACGTTGTCACCAGACGTTAATGAAACAAGTTAGGAGTGCACTATTCGATACAACCGACCAATTAGCAATTATGAGAAGATCATTTCCTAAGCGGGATAAACAGTTAACCCCCGACGAAGTAGAGGAAATGGTTGAGTGTACCACCAACATAGAGGAAGAAGAAGAAGAATTAGAAGCAGAAGAGGAAGAGGAAGAAGAAAATACGTAAAAATCACCTCAATCAGGAAGTGTGGGAGATGTGGGAGCTATTACTTCTCCATGTGACGTAATTGAGTCAAATGTTAGTCACAATGCAACCTCCATACCTGGTAAAAATAGTCCACTAACTTTGGTCGGACTGATGGAGGACGATACGGAAACAGAACAAAAGTTGCCGCGCACACTGCGTAAGAGACGGCGCATTCCAAGGCTTATTGGGTATGAGGTTAATTTAAACCCAATTTTAGGCGTAAAGTTAGTAGGGCACGCATTCCTATTCCTAAGTCACTAAAAGCGGCTATATCAGGACCTTACATGGAGAAGTGGCTGGGGGCATTAGAAGTGGAGCATAATGCTCTAATTGCAAATAATACCTGGAAAATGGTTGACTTGCCAAAAGGACGAAAGGCATTAGGCTGTCATTGGGTCTTGGATGTAAAATACAATGCAGACGGATGAGTTGAAAGATTTAAAGCCCGTTTAGTTGTAAGAGGGCATCATCAGACACATGGAATAGATTACGGTGAAATATTTTCCCCCGTCGCTCGCTATGAGTCACTGAGATTAGTGCTTGCAATTGCAGCAATTGAGAATTTTCATATCCATCAGATGGATGCGTCTACCGCCTTCCTAAATGGTGAATTATCAGTAGAAATTTATATGATTCCACCACAAGGATTTCGAAACAGACATAATGGAAAAGTATGTAAGCTACTGAAAACCCTATATGGACTGAAACTCGCACCTCGGATATGGTATGGGGTCCTGCATAAGTTTTTAACGTCATTAGGTTTTTCTCGTTGCAAAAAGGAATACTGTTTGTACAAGAAAAAGTGGGAGGTTGATGGAGTAACGGATGTTGTCCTAATATGTGTATACGTGGACCCTGACCTCACTATTGCTGGATCTAGATTATCCGCAGTGAATGAAATTAAAGCGAAATTATCTGCACGCTTCAAAATGAAAGATCTCAGAGAAGCCCATTATTTATTAAAGATGGAGATCAGAAGGGATAGGGCACGGAGGCAACTTAGTCTATCACAACAGAAGTATATCATGTGATGGACTGCACAACGGTTGCCACTCCACAAGCAGCGAGCATTGTATTGGAAAAGGAAACTAAGCTTAGTGCTGAAGTCATTGCAGCACAGCCATTTGACAACCGTGGACTGGTAGGATTGCTGATGTATCTGGTAAGAGGAACTAGGCCAGATATTGCAAATGCTGTAAGAGAATTAAGTAAATTTCTCTTGTTATAATAAGTCACATTGGAAAGCAGCCCAGGGAGTACTTAAGTATCTGAAAGGAACATCGATGTATGGGTTAGTACATGAGGGTACTAACAAAGAAGTAACGTATGAGCTATACACAGATGCGAGCTTCGTAAATGCTAATGAGGAAGGTAAATCAGTTACAGGTTACGTGTCAATACTCGCGGATGCGTGTGTATCATGGAAGAGTTGTAGACAAGAGATGGTCAGTTTACATACAGCACAAGCTGAATTAGTCGCCGTAAGTGAGGGTGTTAAGGAAAGTGAGTGGCTCTGGTTATTGCTTAAAGCGTTAGGATGGCAGCAGAAGCAGCCTATATATTGTTGGTGCGATAACACAGCAGCTATAAGTATTGTTAAGAATCCTGGAAACCATTCCTCGACAAAACACATAGAGACTCGATATTTGTATGCCCGAGAAGCTTATGAAAGAAAGCGCATCGATATCACGTACTGCAATACACAAGATATGGTGGCGGATGCCCTTACAAAGGCACTACCACAAGAACACTTTTGCAAGCTACGTGAGCTTATGGGTGTGAGAAACTTAGAAGTTGAAAGAAGCAATATGAGTGCGTAGTAACCTTAGGGGATATTTATGCACAAGCAGTAATCATAACGTGGCACTACAAATGCAATGAGTTAACTATCAAGTTTGATTTGCATCAAGTTACCGATCTTAAGATAAGTAGGACAAGTACAACCGTCACAGTGGTGTTATCTTTTGCACTCCTAAATGCAATGTTACGCTTCAAGAGATGAAATTAAAAGAAAAGCAGATTAGAGATCTAAGTTATAAAACTGTCAAAGCATATTAGCATTTATGTAAGTTTGTTGAAGTTATGCCAAGGACAAAGTCAAATTTCGGTGAAAAGGATAGGCTTTTTCAATTTGCTCCCCACAATGTGCATTGTAAGATGCAAAACTACAGGACTGGGTATATGCTTCTCAGACGCATACTTAAAGGTCGTATAACGCACATTTGCCAGAAATGGTGCCAATGATAAGATAAGTTGCGACGTATCGGTTGCGTGTCTCTTTTGTGGGAGTGTTGTGGTTTAGAATAAGTACCAACTTTTGACATTCCGATCGGAGTTTCTAATCTTGGATAGAAGCAGATGCATGAAATACAAGAACTTGATTTTAGTAAAGTTTAATAAGGATAAGTGAGTTTACTGAGCTCCACCAGTTTACTAGGGCTGTAGGAAAAGAGAACCCAACCGGATGAAGAACTGGAGTTGGCCCCACTTTCAAATTGGCCCTCCGTCTGACGGTCAACTACAACTACACCTACTGCTCAAGACAACGACAGTAGAGAAGGATGCGTGCTGACGAAACATCAACCATGAAGCCGCCCCAGTGCTTCCCTGCTACATTCACAGGTGCAATCACCTTACCTCGAACCGAAGCCAACGTATCTTTAACGGCTTGGGCGTTCGGCAAGTCTTTCGACTCCTTCTGCTGCGCAACCAAATACAGCACCGCTGGGTCGAGGTGAGTAACATCCGGTCGGTCCCGGAAAAGCCCTTGCATGATGGCATTCATTGAGGCGTCGCTTAACTTCCCGTAGCCCGCGATTTCAAGGAAGTTGACCTGTACAAGCAATATAAAGGCTTAAATAAAAAACTGTAATCACAGGCAAGCAAAATTGACAACGTACCTTAGGAGAGCATATCAGCAGTCGCTCCAGGCGAGGGGCGACCTGCAGCGGGTCTTGAGCTTGAGCGTCTTGACCCTTGGAGCCGGTGAAGCGTAATGATCGCACCCAGGAAATTGCAGCTCTCACCTTGTGTAGCAACGCGATGGTTCGATGCCACTTCTCCATAACCGCTAAAGTTGGCGTGGCCACAATTCCAACTCCCACAATGTCCAGCGCAGTCTTCTTTAATAAGACCAGGCTGCTGGGCGAGCAATGCAGATGCCTTTGCCTCACATTTTGCCAAAACGCGTAGAGGCAGAATCGCCCGGAGCTGATGTGGTTGCGTCAGCGACTTGTCGTTCGGCAAACTCTCGATGTCGTGCACTCCCGCAACATGTTGGGTGCTCACATCGAACAACCTGGCATCAAGGGTGGCCGACATGCCTACGTAGAACTCACGTCCATCTACCATGTTAATGACCCCCCGTAATGATATCGGCAACCTCGTCGAAATAGACAGACCATCATAGAGCATTTCCCTGTTGCAGGTTTCTTGCTCAGTGCCCGACGCCTGTGTCCTGTGCTGTTGCTGCAGACTGACATCGTGTTCAGTACTGCTCGCGTTTTCCTCATGCGCAGCCTCAACCTCCTCCGCTTCGACATCTTCATCCTGCTGGCTGCCCTTCTTTCCCGCTAGTCTTCACGCTTTGGTTGGCCTCGTGACCCGCGCGCGCGTCCTCGGCCGGCGCCGCTTGTTCTCTGCAACCGCGAATTGATTTTAGCCGCGCAGTCACTATTGGATAGCAATGGTTAATAAACCTTCTTGTCCACGTCTTTGACCACTCCCTGTCATTAGTACAAACTCTGGGATGTTCTGACAGTAGTTAATGATGTCCTTTGGCCGGACGTGGTCTCCATCTCGTAGAGAATTGGTGTAGAAGTCAAGTACCCGGAGGCTTCCGTTTTGCTTTCGTGCCTGCACCAGACTTGCGAATTGTCTTGGAGTCGGCAGGAACTCCCCTAATGAACGATAGCTTCTTGTCTGAGAGCTCGTCGCGCCACCCGAGAAGAGTCGGCAACGGGAGGGGACGCCTGCCTTCTTTGCAACCTGCGTCGCGCTCACTTTATCTCGATGGGGGCTCCGCCCATTCCCGGAGCACCCGTGCTCTCTCCGCCATGGGGGTCTGCTTGCACGCGCGCCGCTCCTCAATCTACAAGGTGTGATAACGCAATCTGACTGGAGGGGGGGGGACAAAGTGTAACCGGAAATAGGACGGTCCGGACCGTGAACTGGTCTTTCCTTAACCCGGTTCATCTTAACTCGAGTATATTCGAGTTAAATCGAATACTCGACTTAACGTGAATCCCAGTAGCGAGATTCAAGTTAAACCGAGCGGATTCAGCTTAAGTCGTGTGGATTCAACTTAACCCGAGTCCGATAGTAAACGAAGTTTCTCAATAGTAAGGAGCAAGGAAACGGTACGAAACTATTATAACACAAGTATGTATCGAGTTACGCTTCTACGGACAAACTAGTCGATGTGAAGTGCACGGGTTGCAAGTGGTGGGCGGCCTCCACGCCGTGTAACGGGTATTCCAACCAGTACGTCAGAGCTGCTGATTGCCATGTTTCGACCGATGTAGGAGTCGATAGCAGGTGACAACCTTTTCTCGTACGCGGGGTACGCATTGGCAGAACTTTCATATCTATTGGCGACCACATCGAGCGTGTTGCTGGGGAAGACTGTATACCTGCTGGCGAATACACGTCAAAGCTTTGACTAGGATACGTGCCGGCTAGGTTTGTTGCCGTCAGATGTCTAGTACTCATCTCGTTGTAGTAAGCTGGTGTAGGTGCTCCTACAAAGTTGAGATCGGGTTGATCCAGATTCGCGTGAGCGTCGAAACAGCCATGAGCATCAGCATGCGCAGCACCGTAAGGAATGCTATAAGCAAGCCAATTACCCAGTTCGGTTTGTCGCTGGTGTGAATCGTACGTACACGTAGCCGGAGAGCTCCACGTAGCACCATTGGTCGGTAAAAATCCTTGATGGCTGGTCACGGCGAAACTGGGCTGGCTGCCTACAATTTCGTGCCCCTCAGGCAGTCCGACATCCCCCGCGTGGTATTGTAGCGGCACGTAGCTTGGTTCGAATCCTCCATGATCAAACCCAATTTCTTCCACGATTCCCATGGCCGGATTCACTCTGGTTGGGGTGATAATACTGGTAGTTGTTGTGCTCTCAACATACCGTTCACTTGCAACATGATTCGTTACCGAATACGTAGCGAACATCGCGGCTTCTGCACGTTCGGATCTCTGTTTTTGTCTTGCACGTCTGCTCTGAAGCTTTTCACCGTGTTCGTTTCCAAGTCCCAGGGCGGTTCTGACTAGAATAACGTGTGAGCAGATTCCAAACTTCAAATGCATGGAAAAGCCACACGAGTTGGCGGCCACATCAACTGTCCAGCCCTGCACTGGCATATTGACTCTGTGTGCGCGACGTGTTGACCATTTCACGCTGTCCCGGTACAAACGAGACGCTTTCACTTTCTCCGCTTTCTCCAAAACTAGTGAAGAGAGCGAAGTCTCTACGCCAGCCCCCACAATAACAGAGCTAGCTAGCCGTCGCATAGTTTCCATAGCTGCCGAATCGGTATGCACCTCAAGGATATGAAGTACCCGGACCTTGGAATCCACAGGAGTGCGGATAAGAGCCACTCCCTTGGCCTTTAACATCCACTTAGCTGTTTTCTTGATTTCAGCGTTCGGGTCTGCAATCATAGCACTAGGTGAGGGTACATCACACCCAACATCTTCAGCCAATGTAATCATGCTACGCAAAAGCGCGCCGATTTCACTTGCTTTTCGCTGGACATGGCGCTTCACGCTAGCGTTGAAAACCTCACGCGGGTTGTTTGTGGTGGCATAACTCGACGGAGTGTGAAAAACTTGCCATCGCCAGTAACGACTATCTATCCACTGTTCCGAAAAGTAATTTGCAAAGTCTCGCAAGGTGGGTTTAGCCATCCACGCCGAAATCACACGCTCCTTCACCGTACATAACTCAGTGTAGCTCGTAGTATAATGCATATCCATAATCCTGGTGAACACGGCCACGCCAGGCTCGGTGTCAAGGTGCCTTGTTCGCTTATGAACGTTGTAAAGCACGTGGAAAAAGCACATCAAGTACTTACTGCCACGGAACGCGCCAACACTCTGTAGCGCGTTATATTGTGCATCTTCAGCACCACCCATAACCGCGTCAACGCAAAGTGGAGTTTCAAAGATCCGCTGATACATTGGGGCAACGCACCCAAACGCTAATTCGTACTCGCGATGCGTCCTTGCGCTCACAACTAGAATAGCAACAAGATGGTACACTAGAGAGCGGTCTGTAAAGCCACAAGTAATTACAGGATATCCGAGATCGCTAAGTTTAAATGTTGCGTTAGTGTGAAACAGTCGGACATGGTCATCACCACGAAGCTGGTTCACTTTCGAGAGTAGACGAAGGGTTGACACTCCGAGAACGAAAGGGCTTTCATCACTGCCCTTCCCAATGTGCGGAAATCCATCGTCGTCAAGAGTAGGTCCAAAAAGAAACGCTTTGTCTCCATCGGTTCCACCATAGTAGGGATATTCCTTTACCAGCTTCTTGACAGCTTCTCTAGTATTGCGAGAAAGGTTCTTTTTCCGCTGGCGCTTCACACAGTCAGCCACTTGCTGTCGCGACGGGATTCCTAGTGGCGGTGCGGGAATATCATCAGTGCGGCGAAGTTGGCTCCAAATGTGTCGGGGCCTCACGCCACACAAGTCCATCTTTGTAATATACTGTTTCACCTCCTTTGTAATTGGTACTCGGTGAGCACCTGTACAGACTTCGCTCCCGCGAGAATGTTCTTTGTTGTTGCTGAATACCCGCCACGCCGGTCTGGTTAAACACTCCCAGTACTTCCACTCAACTCCGCACTGCTCGCCATTGTTGTCGTTTTCCATTCTTGCACAAGAGGGGCTGATACACTCCAGTCGTCTCTCGGTCATGTCATGGTCGGCTTTGCAGATCCGGCAGCTATCGATAGTTCGCTTTACATACGCTCCGGAACAGCAGAAATCGGCGGCGCGGTGCTTTACGAAAGCGTCGCTGGACCCATGGTCCTAGTAGCCGCCAGTCAATCGGCATGGCTGCTGAAAGGGTCTCACGCCTAAGCCTTTTAATTTGTGGTGGAATCTGCGAGTCAAGCAGCTGGGTGGTGAACGTATTAGGGCCTGGTTGTTTCCATCGTGTTTGGTGTCGAGTGTTTGCTTCGATATACCCCTAACCGTACTCGGTTGGTCTGGTCGTTCGTGTCGGTGTTCGTTGGTGTTCGAGAACGGCGCGAAGTCTGCGGGGGACTTCACTTCTCTGCTTGATCGTTCAAGCGATGGCCCCTTCGAACTCGACGACGGCGCAGGACCCGTGGCAGGAGCCTATGTCGACTTTCGTATTTCTGCACCGGCACCGGCAGCGTTGCTGCGAGCGCTGACGCACACGCCCCAAGCGCAGCAACGACAGCGGCTTCTTCGGTCGTATCGGCTTCCATGGTAGAGCTTTTGAATCTACCAATGAAAATCCCCCTCCCTTGGTGTCGACCGCAACACGACTCCCGGAGTCGTGTTGCGGTCGACACCAATGAATTTAATTTCAACCAATCAGAACAAGAGGGATTGCATGTTTATGGCACACCTTCAAAACACCGACACCAGACACGAAGGAAACAACCAGGCCCTTACTACAGACCTGGCCAAAAGGTTGGCACACACCCTGTTTCCCCCCGTAACTTGGTCAAAATTTCGAGTTTGGTGCCCAAACTTTGACCAATTAGCGTGCTCAGCGCGCTTGTTCTGCCAATCAAATTAGAGCCTAATTAGAGCAGTATTGAGGAACTTTCAATACAAACACTCGAAAACGAGACTGGCCAAAAGGTTGGCCCATTTTTTAAACTTGACTTTTGTATTGACAATTTAGGTGCACCACATCACACGAACATATCAATACTTGATTGTCTTGCCGTCCGCCTTGAGCACTTCAATGCACCGCTTCTTCATGGACAGCACGAGCTTCTCAAGGTAGCTAACTGGCATGTTCTCCCACTGCAGCTTGATTTCGTGATTGAGGTCCGCCTTGGTAAGGTACTGCCGCCCTCCTTCGTACACTTTCCCCGCCAGGTAGCCCCATATATTCTCGATGGGGTTGAGGTCGGGGGAAAGCGCTGGCCATGGCATCACGTTCGTCAAGTGCTCGTCCAAAAACGCCTTGGTCGCCTTCGACGAGTGAATGCTGGCATTGTCGTGTTGAAAGGTAAACTCCGTCCCGAAGCGTCGTTGCGCTGCAGGTAGTAAGAATTCAGACAGCGTGTAGATGTAGGCGTGCGAGTCCTGTCTCCCGTCCAAAAAGGCAAGCATGGTGGTGCCATCCGCCCAGAAGCCACCCCAAACCATCACCGACCCGCCGCCGTTCCGGCGGCTAAAGCGAACCTTGGGCTCGTCCTCCAGGCACCGCCAGTAGCACTTAAGCCCGTCAGGGCCATCTAAGTTCCACTTTTTCTCGTCTGAAAAGACGGTAGAGCGCCAATTCGCCTCGCCCCAATCGTGGTGTTCCTCCGCCCACTTGACACGGGCTTCTCGGTGTGCCGCCGTCAACTTAGGCGCCTTGTTCATCTTGACATACTTGAAGAGCTCGGTGGAGCTCAAGAAGCGGCGCACCGTTCGACTGGAAACAGTCAGCTCAAGCTTCTCCTTGAGCTTCGCCGAGCTCAACGCCCCCTTGCGCGCAGTACGAGCTACGCGCCGACAATCACGGGGCTTCAGCTTCTTCGGGCGTCCCTTGGTGAAGCGCGTCCCGTACGCCTTCGAGTCGCGGAGGTAGTTGCTCACAGCTTTCCTAGAGCGACCAACTGACTCTGCAATCCGGCTAACGTTCATCCCTTGAGTCGCATACGCGTCAATCTGCCCCCGCTCGTACGGCGTGAGCTGGCATTTCGTCCCCATCGCGACTTGCAAAGTGATGGATTATGTTCGTGTGATGTGGTGCACCTAAATTGTCAATACAAAAGTCAAGTTTAAAAAATGGGCCAACCTTTTGGCCAGTCTCGTTTTCGAGTGTTTGTATTGAAAGTTCCTCAATACTGCTCTAATTAGGCTCTAATTTGATTGGCAGAACAAGCGCGCTGAGCACGCTAATTGGTCAAAGTTTGGGCACCAAACTCGAAATTTTGACCAAGTTACGGGGGGAACAGGGTGTGTGCCAACCTTTTGGCCAGGTCTGTAGCAAGGTTTTGGTGAAGCCAGTTGCGGAAGAGAACGACAACTACCTAGTTTATTGCATGTATTGCGTAGTCTTACGAAGGCCTCACGGAGTTGACACTCCTGAAGCCAGCTATCAGTCTAAGCATGCTCAAACACAATGCCTCTGCGGTAAATGCTTGGGGACTTGTGTTTGAAACCGTGTCGGTACCTACATGTACGTAGTGAATGAAGCAACAGGTAAATCTTTGATCGCTGCTATTAGGTACCTCGTCTCGTGCACCGTCGCGTGACACACTTGGTGAGTGTGTGACATCCGTGCTCCTTTTTTTATCAAGTTTTGCCGATGCCGGCAAATCTGTTTGCTGGCGCCCCAAACCGCGGTTTTATTTGCTGGCGCCCTTTTGGTTTTGCTGGCACACCATCTCGTTTTGTTTTCACCCTAAAAGGTGTTTGTTGGCAGTCCTTTGAGAATGCCGGCAGTTGCTGAGTTGTTGATTATGCTTATTCGTTTCTGCCACAGCCAATTATTGCATTATTATTTATACGTAATTAATATATTAATATTAACACCGTACCTCACACAAAAATTACTTTTGGACTTTCTCATTTGGCACGTTAGAAAACCATCATTTTCTTCGAAAATGCTTTAATATTTAGCGGATATTTGCGTTTTGATTGGCTAAAATTACGTTTCAATTTCAAAAAGATTGCCCCAGGTCTTGAAATGGTAATCTAACTGTTAACCATTCTTTCTGTGAGGTACGGTATCTCCGATTTCTTCGATCAAGACCTTGTTTTTACATCATAACTCTAGTTTACTGGTGAGGCAAAAACAAATAATACACGGTTGCGGATGCAATATCGTGGTTCCGTAGTTTTATAAAAATACAAAAATCAACATAAACCTGCCCGAACGATGCCGTGAATCGTGGCAGACAGCCCTTGCCATCGTGGCACTTGTATTACAGCAACGGACAGAATGCAACTGCCGACACTAGGAACTGCCACTGGACAAAAGGCGAGGTACCCGTGTGCATAAACTAAGACATCATGCACTATCCATGTCACTCTAAATTATTGTTTTGGCCAATCAAATTAGATGTTTGTTTATGGATTATGTTTTCAATACAAACTTTAAGATACTACAAATATGCGCAAATCCTCATAATAAATGCGTTCGCCAATAGAATGCATTTAGTTGGAGCGGCTGTTTTGGAAGGAACATTGACGTGTGAGCTCAGAGTCATCACCATCAATCACTACTGGCAGTTACTTTCTGTCCGTTGCTGTACTGCATTGTCGACACCACAATCGCCCAGCTGCACAATCCCGAAGTCGGCACGATCTGTCGACCTTGAACTATACATGTACTTAATCAGGAGGACTCAGGCTTGAAGCTCAGCATGGCGGCATTCTGTGTATAACTGCAAAATGTGCAAAATCTTACTCTAGGCGCCAGTTAGTCTCAAACCACTCGCATTACCGCGGGAGTTACTTGAGATTAAGCCGCTACAATTCTAGTCAAGTTCAAATGCTCACCACCTTGCAACAACCAGCTCCCCTTTATTAAGGCTTATGCTCCGTAGCCAGTCATCCATACTGGCGGGCCACCCGACTCGGGTGGCCCCGAGCGGGTGCCACCAAAAATGGCGCTTCTCCAGAAACTCGACACACAAAATCAATCCTAACTAAGCGACGAATGTTAACAACTTAACCAAGGAGTTTACTATAATTGAACACGGCCACAGCTACGGCCCCCCAATGAGTTTAATGGCCGGGCAGTACCAAATACAGTGCTCATGATCTCAATTGCATACTCCGCCAATGCTTCGCCATAGATATCAAAGGATTGATCGACCAGATTTTCCGTTCCTTGAAAAGTAAACACAGTCATTCGATTACCACAACTATTAATATGCATGAACTCACATCCCCCCGGCGTGCGGTCCCGGATGTTATTTGAGAAGGCTACTCTGCCCTCAGGGTGGGTGGTTTATCTTGCAAAAGTGCAGGACGCAGGATCGGCAGTTGGAACGTGTCTTCCGCTTATTTCCGACGCATTTTCTGACGAGGCCCCACTTGGTCCCACCTTGGTTAGCGAGGAGCCCGGGGTGGGCGACATATCAAAAATGAACCCGTTATCATTACTCGACTCGTAGTTTTGCTGCATTGCCGGTCATGCAGTTGTTTGTGTCGGCCAGGAGGCTTCTAAAGAATAACTACGGTCTTCACTAGCATGTTGGCGTGGTCCAGGTCAAGCAATGCGCCCCCACGGTCGGTACGGAAGCCTACAGGCGAGATCCACTTGTTCAATGCGCTCGGTAGGGCCCACCCCGAGGGAGGGTCTCCCCTCTGCAGGCCGGCCTGTGGGGTGATGGGAGCCTGCCAGGCTGCCTCGTGGCCATATGTTATGATATGACGGACGGGAGTTCTCCGACTCTTTTGCAGGTCGCGAGCGTTGCAGAACGCTGCAGGACGCGGCCGTGACGAGGCGAAATAGAGGCCTCTGATTGGTCAAGAGGACCATATCCTGCGGCATCCTGCACTTTTGCAAGATAAACCACCCACCCTGAGGATATTTATCGCCAGACACCACAATCAACCAAGGTGCAAATGACTGGTCCATGCACTTTTAATTCTTACCTCCTTCTGCCGACAATTGCATGAAAAAGCCACGTTTTTCACGATTTGCAAAACGGTCCGGAATCCTTTTCGGGCAAGTTGCAAAACCGTACAAGAGCATACCCGACCTCCGCTACGTAATAAGAGGCACATGCTCCTACCGAGCTCCCAAGAGAAGATAAAGCACAGGGAAGTACACTTTTGGGGACCCAGAGGTATAAATGAACATAGATCAAGTGTTGCCCAACTTTGGGCGACCTAGCGAGACTTTACGCCTTCACACGTAGGCCAACTCTATCGGCCCGCAACATTCATGCAATTGTCGGCAGAAGGAGGTAAGAATTAAAAAAGTGCATGGACCAGTCATTTGCACCTTGGTTGGTATATCTTGTAACTTGACCGGGAAATGGTGTACTTAGTAGGGGTGAGGCGAATACTGTATTGCATCCCATCTGTGACACCAGCGCGGTGTATTTCTAATAGAACATCCGGGATGCTATTTCGGATGAGGAGAACCCCATGCCCGAGTTCTGGACCAGAACTCGGGCATGGGGTTCTCCTGGTGACCAAGCCTAAGTCGCCGTCTACCGGTATCTTCTCAACACAATTTGTGCGTGCATTTAGGTGAGGTTATTATAACTCGTGGTTGTCAGCATACTACACTAGGGCGGAATCTCAGCCGGCTTGACTCTCACTTCGACTTTCACCCTCCAGCCCTCAAGCTCCCGGTTTCAGCAAACACACCATGCGTCTCGCTCACGTTTTGATGGTGATAGCCGCTTCTTTCCTGGTTACCAGCGAGGCTCTTTCGACGACCACGGACTCCAACCAGGTCGAGAAGATGACTCCACTAAGCCGTCCAAGCCAGCGACTTCTGAGGAGCGGCTGGGCCGTCAAAGATGAAGATGACAGTGTTGAGGAAGAACGAGGCCCGCTCTCGAGGGCTCAAGTGAAGGCGCTTGTCAAGGAGTTGGACATCGATTGGAGAAAGGTCAAGGCTGACCCGATGTACCTGCAAAGACATGAAAAGTACCAGCAGTACCTAGACAAGATGAATGAGATTCTTGCGAAGCAAAAGAGCAAGGGGGCCCCCATTTACAAGAACCCGTAATTCCTCTCAAGACCAACCAGCAAGCTCATCGCTGGAAGAGTGCCAAGTCCTGAACAAGCAACATGTGAAAGAAATCGTATCGTGTGGAGATGACACGTTCTAAGCTCGTTACAACTAAGCGCATAAGTAACTGAATGTGCCTCAGAAGAATCATGTGTTGACCCTAGCTCATTTCGGACCAGAATGCCGCCATAATGTTCGCCCAGTCGACAAAATCTAACACCCCACGCGAATCCACTGCCGCATTAAACTCCGTTCCGCACTGTCATCGTCCATATCGTCACTGGCAAATCCGAAGCAGGCGATGCGTTTAAGCGCGGTGTTGTCGCTGCACTTGGCCGAGGGTACATGCATGTTGATCGAAATTCCTGGCTACTGAAAGCCCACCACCTCCGACGACGCTATGACGACGCTATGGCAACGCAAGCCAGAGCTGGAGCTAGTCAAAAGATTACAACTCTACCAGCAATCTAATAACTACCAAGGTAAGGTTAAATAGATTCCCTTCAAATTGAATGCATGTTGATCGAAAATGCTAGGCTGCACATAATTACGAGACCGATGAGCGATTTATACTCCGATTATAATTGAGACATCCCCGATTTATTAGTCTTCAAATCCGCTATGAGCGATGTTTAACCGGCTAATTCAGCAGGACAAACCAATCGGTTTTCACAATAAAAGGTGGATTCGCTTTGTCGAGCTAATGATGGATTGGGTGGCTTACGGGGCATCATTTGTAAGTAAACATTACTAGGCTGATAGATAGGCACTCCGCGATGGGCGGTTGTGACCTCGAGCATAAAGGAAAGAGCAGGTCACCTGCTGCAGGTGCTTTATCCACGTCTAGCAGACGAAACTCTCACAGTCAGCCCGGAACTTGATACGACTCGTTCACCGTCGCCCAGCGACTGAAAACTATGGCGCTATGACAAGTACATGGTGTTGAGATGGCGTGAATTGATCCACACAACAAGCATGTCAATATCCATTCATAAAGTTACTAATGCACGCAGAGCTCGCTTTCCATTCACCACTGCAGCATTTCTGGTAAATACTTCTCCGCGAGGCCAAGGTAGTACGGGAGCTGGTCCTCAACGCTAATCTTCTGCACGGAATCGTCCGACACACACGCCACTCGGCCGAGCGAGCTGATCCACTCCTTGGTGTCCATATCCTGAGGCGCGCACAGATCGTCGTAGTTGTCCTGCTCGTACCAGGTCTTGAAGGACCAGAAGCGGACGACGTCCAGCGCTTCGGCAGGCAGCGTCGTCTTGTTGCGAGACAGCACTCGGTGCAGATACTCGTCCGGGGTCCACGGCAGCACCACGTCCTCCAGTCCGCAGAGGCTCGCTGCACCACCGCCACCTTTCTCAGCATTGCAGTGGTCCAGGTTAAGCTCGTTCAGCTCGGGAAATTCGATCGAGCTGGGAATGGGTTCGCCAACGACCCACGTCGAGTTCTTAGCCATCCATTCCTGCGCCGAGATGCTGCGCAACACAGCGTTGTCGTCATCCGTCCAGCACAAGAAGAGCATGCCCAGCGCTCGCAGGAACACCGCGAGTTGCAGCCAGTCCGGGTGTCCGTCGTCCTTCACAGCAGCGGCAGTGGCCAGCATGTACTTGATCACCCAACTACTCTGCCTCTCCGCATCTCCCGTCAGCTCCATCACGCACTTGCACGCCTCGGGTACCGACATGCTTGCATGACTCAAATCCCCATACTTTGCCACTTGGGTCTTGACGAACGCCGCGGTCTGGTACTTCCTCATGATCTTCACGAAAAGAGGGTGCGGGTCCGCCTTGTTGCAGACCAACGACATGATCTCTCCTCCGTCCCATGGCACGGGGTGGTCCGACACTTGCACCTGTTTCTCCAGTGGATCAATACACAGATAACTCCCATGGAAACTGCGAAGTGCAACACCTCCAGCAACTTGCGCGGCACTTTCAGCATGGTGCGGCACCACTTGGAACGTCTCCCACGTTGAATTTAAGGGTCGATCAGCCAAAATGGTCCCGTCTTCCTCCACACACAAGAATTTGCCGTGCACGCTGCGGAGGAAAACTTCCCCAGTTGCACCCAAAAGGGTCTGCCACATGCACCCATTGTTCCCCTTTGAGCTCACTTCAATGTTGCCGTCTTCCCCCGCTACAAGGCACGTGCCGTCCGGCGTCTGCAACGCCATCATGCAGAACCAAGTGCTTTCTTTCGGTCGAACCGGGAAGAAAGTGCTCTTCTGGAACTCCGACACCATCGGCACTTTACGCAGACACTCGTTGCCGTTGTAGAGGAAAAGCACCTTTGCGTCGGCGATTTCGGCGAAACCCCAACCGCGATAGAGACCCACCAATCGGTCGTGACGTTTCGCGTCCTCCTCAGCCTCCAAATAGAGCGCCCTAACCTGTTTCTCCTCTAACGTGGCGAGCGTGGCCAGATACAGCACGCGCGCGAGTCCAAGCCCGCGGAATTCCTTGTTCACCACCACAGACTTGACGTGGGCCGTATTGTTCTTCTCCAACGTGAAGATGAGCTTCCCCACGGCGCCGCGCTGAGTGGCTGCAATAAGGGTATTCAAGTAAGTAAGAGTTAGAGATGGGTACAACCTATTTGCATTTTATTTTAGGGTCGTCAACGGCACGTACAGGCGAAGAGCACCCAGCGAAGCTCCTTGGAGCGCCGATCGTCGGTGAACTGCAGCCGGAAGCGCGCGGCGGGCGCGGGTAGCGCCTCCGTCACGGGCACGCAGGCCCCCAGCGGCGGGGACAGCGATAGCGACACACTCTCCATCCTTTCGTTTGGTCGGCAAAATAGCGAATGAAAATGGAAGATGGAATGAGGAGAGAAGTGCCTAACCGCAACAAAAAAGTTCAACCCAAAACCATACGACGCTTGGTGCGATGTGAAGATGAAAAACTTCAACAACACCAGTAGCAACGGTCCGTGCAAAGGCAACAGCAAGGATGTTAGATATGACAGTGTTTTTAAATTTTTAAATTAATTTAAGGTTTCGAGGTGGAAGGTCTGCGCTGCAACTTCCACATGGCGTTGAAGTCGCTTTTGCTGCCCGTGTCTTGCCTTGGCGCGCATGCGTTAGTGCTGGATCTGCGCGGACTTGGACTCACTGTTAGAGTAGATGCAGTGGACGGAGGTCGCGGTGCCAACGCGCTCGTTGCGAGTGGTTTTGTCGTGTTTGGCGGGCTGAAAAATGCAACAGATGCGCTGCCTGACGACGTCACAATGGCACTTTTAGGTTGGAAAGACCCTCCAAGTTGGCTTAGCCGCGCCGGGGAGGGGGTAAAAGTTGCCGGGGTGAAGTGGGTATTCTCCTGGAATGTTGCGAACCGTGGCGAGGATACTTTTGATGGACTGGAGCTATAAATTGGGGACCCGCGACTCGATAGAGTTGTTGTCGAGCGCTCATTGCAAATATTGGGAACGCACGGCCGCCCACTTGGTTTGGTTAGAGACAGCGGGACAGGAGAAAATAGTCGCGAGACTGCGTTGTTGTGTCCTTGCTGCTGTTGCTGCTGCTTCTTGTCCTTTATCCGCCGAGCCAGTTGAGTCGTCGGCAATGGCTCCAGTACCCGCGTTTGAGAGTCTTTGAGGTCTCCAGGGGCTTTCTTCGGGGATCCGGTGGTCGTTGGACGGGCCACGGGCTGCCACGGTTTGTCCACCACAAAGAAGGCTGAGCTGCCCTGTTGTTGCTGCTGCTTATCCACCGTTTCAAGGTTCCAGCGGTGCCGTTCGAGTAGAGAGTTGCGGATACTGTGCAGACTTGCCAAAGGCAGTCGCCTCCACCCGCGTTCCGAGAGTTCCAACATTTGTACGCGGGTCGAGCACATGAAGACGGTTCTGGCGAGGTCGATGTTGGTAGACGTGGGTGCTGCAGGCCCGCTCGTGGGCGTCACGGACGCCAAGGTGGCAGCAATATAGTTGTTGTTGGCATGTGTTGTCTGTGACATAGCAGGTGATGTCGGGGAGGATGGAGGAGGAGGTGATCCAGGGGGAGCGCCATTGTTCGATGCAGGAGCAGTGGCAGCTCCAGTTGAGGTGATTGCTGCTGCCACGGAGCCACTGGCTGATAACATGTTGGCGCTTGCAATGGCAACACCGAAAAACTCTTGGGGTCCGATGGTCGCCACTCGAACGAGCACTTCTTTCGTCGAGGTCGAGTCAATTGCTCCGGAATTCACCGTGACCTCAGCGACTGGCACAATTCGACGCAGATAGACAACCACTTCTCCACTCTTCACGATGTAAAGTGTGCGTAAATGCACGGGTTCTTGGAGGAAAATGTGGCGAGGCTCGTAGAATTGGTCCTGGAGGTCGTGGGCTACTCGGATGCATTGGGCGAAGTCACTATCGCGAAGAAAGCTCAGCGTTGCGAGGAATTCCGCGCGCTCGACCATGGCATGTTGCACGGATACGCCGGGTATCAGCTCCGTTAAGGCCTGCAAGTGTGGCCGCTCCAATACTAACAGGTCCACTTCACATGCTGCCAGAGCCGAAGCTGATCGTTGAAGGCGCGTGACGAGCGACAGCTCACCGAAACTGTCTCCAGCAGATAGTGTGGCCAGCACATCGTACTGCTTGAGTGCAAGTCCGGGTTGAAGCGTGTTGACGTCCTCGTTCACGATGTTCACATTTCCTCTCAAGATGAGGAAGGCACGGCTCTCGATCTTGCCCTGTCGGAACAGGAACTTGTCCTTCTGAACGGTGAGAAAGTTGGCAAAGCGAGCGATTCCCCGGGCGAGGGACAATTTATCCACGTGGGAAGGACGATCGAACTTGTCCACGAACGCTGTGGGCTCAAGGAGGCGAGCCATGAAGCTGATCTCGAAGGGGGAGCGCTCGGCTGGGGGTAGCGACAGAATGCGTCGAGTCTCCGCGCGCGTGATGCTGAGTGAAGATGCAGGCTGGTCCCAAGCCACGCGGTCCGACACGAACGGAAACTCGCCTGCAAGCGTCGGCTCGGCGTTGATCCGTCTCAATAGATCCAAGTACAGAGTTTTGCCTTCGAACTTCTGCATGTAGGCCGCCTTGAACTTCTTGACGAAAGTCTCAAGATGGCGAGACACTAACGGATTGGCCAAGTGCAGGTTGCGCGTTTTCACGACGAGAGTCCACTCTTCCATCAGTGACATGGCAAGCAGAGCCTCGGCGTCAGCGTCTAGCGCACTCACCCCATTCAACTGAGAAGCGCCAATGTACACCTTCCGCGAAATACCAACACAAATGACGCTTCCTGCAGCAACCACGTGCGCTGTCCGAGGTCTGCAAAGGATCCCCATTTCTCCAAAACCTTGGTAAAGCGTCTTCCTGCACACGACCGACGTCCTTATGCCCACATCTGCGTCTTCTTCATCCGCTACTTGTTCTCCTCCCACAATCGCTGCACTTTTTGGTCGTCTCGTATCTCGTAGAGACTCATCCAGAACCACATCCGCCTCACCTTCAGCCAGAATGAAATACCGATCGTCATCCTTGTCGCCTTGCTGTATAATCTTGCCTCCTTCTTCGTAGTGTTCCAGTGTACAGCGATCCAGTAGATACTGTCTCTGACGAGGTGAAAAATGCTGGAACACTCGCTGCTTCGCCAGAGCTCCGTGCATTCGCAGCAAACGGCGGTGCAGCATCAACTCGTGCACAGGCGCTAGCAGCCTAGCGAAAGCCGCCTCAGGGAGCGCAAAACACGACACATTCCCACTGGCCACAGCATTGAGCGTCCTCGACACCAGTCCTTGCAGTAGCGATTCTTCGCCAAAGTACTCGAGCTCCTCGTGCTTGTGCAGCTGAATCTCCATCTCCGCTTCAACTTGGGAGCGTCTCCGCGAACTCCGTCGAGCAAACACGACTCCACCGGAGCTGTCCATGGGGATAAACCCCACCGGTCGAGCATTACTCATAGCGCGAGAGCGTCGACGCTGTGTGATCAAAACTTTACCTTCCTCGATGAACAATACATCGCGTTCGGGCTGGCCTTGACAGTAAATGTATTCTCCATCAGCGTACGCCACGGGCTCCAGTGATCGCAGCAAAACCCCTTCCGGACACAGTCCTTCTTTCACGACGTGGGCCAGGAGCGGGACTCGACGAATCAAGCGGGCTTTCCGCACGGCTTCGGGCGTGGCAGCTTCACTCTCATTACTGCTGCTGATGTCCATAGCGTACACACGCCGAGTCAAAAGTTTTCATCGAGCGAGTCCGTTTCGTCAATGTCTTCCGCCAGCTATTGCTGGCGGGATCAACAGCGTTCGGTCTGGTCTGTTCAAGTTGTGTTCTCATAAATTAATGGGTTTCCTTTGGTCTGTAGTGCGAGCTGCCACATGCTGGCGCTCCTAATGCTTTTTCATCGACTGCTCACGGCTCCGTCTGCGTCTCCTTCGTGTTGGCATCTACGTCGATAACTTTAGAGTGTAATGGTACAGGTGCGGGCGGTGGTGCGGATGCCGTGTCGTCGTCTTCAATGGCAATGTGTGTTGCAGTGGGAGACGGCGCTGATGCTGACGAGATAATGCTGCCAGAGTCGTCGTCAGCCACCGTCGGCATTGGCTGTTTAAGCAGCTGCGGCGCGATGGAGGAACGGAGTTCGAAGGCCACCTCCATAGCTGTCGGCCGCGCTGCAGGGTCCAGGCTCAGGCAGCGCTGAGCTAGTGCGCGGATTGCAGGAGGACAGTCATCGCGGAAATTGGGCAGCAGTTTGCCCTCCGACACGAGGTGAACGATCTGCATACTGCGCATCTTGGCGTTACGACTGAAGCCGTACGGAAGAGCGCACGTGTCGATCTCGGACAGCACCACGCCAAAGGAGAAGAGGTCGCTCTTCTCGTCGTAGCGCTTGCCCTCGAGCACCTCCGGCGCGCTCCACAGGATGGTGCCGATGCCGTTGGTCATAGTGTCTTCCACCGAGCGTTCACGAC
The DNA here is from genome assembly GCA_016169955.1 of Phytophthora vignae f. sp. vignae. Lineage (NCBI taxonomy): Eukaryota > Oomycota > Peronosporomycetes > Peronosporales > Peronosporaceae > Phytophthora > Phytophthora vignae. The sequence continues at coordinate 114,305 of JABJUM010000090.1, read as the reverse complement.
TCAGTCCGAAGTCGCTCAGCTTCGCGCGCAGTCGGCAATCTAGCAGCACATTCTTGGATTTGAGATCACGATGAATCACGATAGGCACCAGCGAGTGCAGGTACACCAGCGCCTCCACGATGTCACTGCTCAGCGTGAGCTTCTCCCTGCTCCAGCTCAGCTCCTTCTGCGCGATCGGGTTCGCTAGCAGACTCTCCAGATCACCGCGCGGCATGTACTCCGTGACCGCACAAAGGTGCAGCAGCGACTGCCAGGCCACGCCGCAAAACGCGACAATACGCGGGTGAGCTAGAAGTGACGCCATCCTGATCTCCTCAGCGAACTGCTCCAACGCCTCCGGGTCCTCCCGCTTCGTAGGCAACAAGCACTTCATTGCCACGTAGCGAGCCTCATACTGACCCAGCCACACCTCGCCGCTACCGCCTTTGGCAAGCAGCCGCAAGAAATGGAGCTGTGCGAACGAGATGCGCTTCGTCACGATGGCTGGGTCTGACACAAAACCGCGCAGGATAGGGCTCTTCCGGCACAGCTGGTCGTTGGATAGCGTGATCTCAGCCCGCGTGGTGGCTACAAGCGCTGACGTACCGCCGCGTATGCCTGGGGAGCGTCGGCTTCTGGGTCTTGCGCCGAAGAACACCTCCATCGGAGTGAGTCGTTCCTCGTCCGTTGCTCCGGCCATGGCCAGCGTCGGAGCGAGCGGTCCGCCCAGCAGGTGCGAGGTGGGGGACCAGCTCCCGTCGTCCCATGATCCTTCCAGAACCACGCGGTCGTACGCGTCCTGTAGCCACGCGCGCGAGCGACTCAGCCACCACACGGACGTGCCGAGCGCCACACACACCAACATCGCCACCGACAACAGCACGATAGCCGTCGTGGAGAACGTCCCCGCTGATGGCGTCGACTCGAGCTCCAGCCACGCCTTCATCGCCGCGCCGGGCGAGGCCGGACACAGGTCGATCTCTGTAAAGCTGCTGCCGTTGGCAATGAAGCTGGTGCTGCCGCTGCTGCTGATGTCCACGTCGTCCGCTACGCCTCGACACGGCAGAATAAACTCCACGTGCGGCTGGCACGACTCGGTCCCTGTAAAGCTCGCGTCCGTCAAGTGCACGGCGAAGAGCGCGTCGCTCGGCTCTGTGTCCTCGGGCGTATGCCGCCGCACCACTGGCTCGGGAACGGCCGTGCTGCGTCCGTCCTCGACCCAGTAGACTCCTGCAAATTGTTTCTGGTCGGCCATGGCCGACGCGTACACCGCGCACCTGGTAAGCGGGATCACCTGCGCCGCGGGGCAGGCCGCGGGCAGAAAGTGTCCAATAATGCCGCAGTTCTCGACACTGCAGGCGTCCGCGCTGCTGCTGCTGTTGTCTGTGGATTCCTGTATTGTCTTGACCTCTGACAGCGCCGGCAGCAGGTCGCCCATCCCCTGGCTGCAGGCCGTGAAGATCTGCACGAGCTGCACGTCGTCCCCCGCGCCCGACGCCGACGACGAGCTGCCGACAGGCGACGCGAACACGAAGCCCGAGTCCCACAGCAGCGCGCGCTGCATGAGCCCCGACAGGTCGCTCCACGAGAGCGAGTAGCTGGACAATCGGTCGCTCACGGCGCTGGGCAGCGCGCTGGAGCTGAGCGAGAGCTTGGCGGCCGAGCTGCCCGCCGACTCCAGGTCGTACAGCCGCGCCACGAGGTCCCCGGCGGCGCGCACGTCGCGCGCGAGCAGCAGGAGACATGTGAGGCATAGGATAGCGCCCAGGGGCGTGCGGCGCCGTCGCCGCCGGTAGCGCGCGAGCAGGAAGAAGGCGCCGCGCCGCCGCACCGGAACCATGCGATTTGACTGCGCGCAATAGTGGGGGCGCCGGCACTGCGCTCGCCGACTTGACTTGAGTGGCAGAGTCGTAATTTTGGAATGATCGAGTCGAGTCGGGGTTGCTTTTGACCTGCTGCCGGCTTTTTGGACCCAGACGGGGCCGACCCTAGAAAGTAAGAGCTTGACGTGGAAGCGGATTGACAAAGGTTGAATCGAATTATGGTTGAGCGATTGCGGTTGAGCGATCGCAATCGGGCGACGGACTCGGCTCTTGCTGGGCTTGCTGCAAGTTGGGGCCTTTTGGGGAGAGTTCAACAGTAATATGTTCGACGTATTTACAGCTGCAATCGCACTAGCAACGGCGTGATACATGAGCCTGCGAGCGTACGTACGTAGCTCGCAACAAACATGGTGCCGGTGTCACATCTTGTTTTCTTTCTGAATCATCACTTGAGCTCCAGCGGCGGAAGCGTATTTTACTTCGCAGTTGCGTAGCTGTCAAAGGATACACCACAACACTCCTGTCTGTATGCAAAATATATCGTTCAAAAAAGTTGTTGTACATGTACTTGGAAAATAACGAGCTTTAGTGTGGCGGGTATCACATACATCTCGACATTGGCACCAAAACAACAACAACAAAAAGGTCGGTGGTAACTATGGTAGCAAGCTCGGTTGTACACGTACGTTTACGTCGAAATGCCCAGCCTCGTTAGAATGCGCCGCTCGTCGTCGTCGTCGTCATCGTCGTCCAACCTGGTGTAAGTACCATCGTTTGACAAACAGAGGGGTCTAACTTTTCAGGTGACTTCATAAGGCAAGTCGCGTGAAGCCGCATGTTCAATTGCGAGAGGGCGGGAGGTGGGACCACCGACCGCCGCGCGCGGTCACGGGGGACACGTACACTGCCAGCGCTTCGAAGACATGCTTGGGCATGGCAGACGGCAATGCGCTTGGCGTCGGCGGCGCTCGCTTTTGCTGCCTTTAGGCAAGCGAGCCCGAGCTCCAAATTGACAGTTATAGCGAGTAGGGTTGATGTGACTTGCCAAATGTATAGGGAGGATGGGGAGATCTTTGGCTTTCGGCCATAAAACGAGCGAATTCGCCACGAAATCACACGGCGCACGATGTCGTTGCGGTCCGCTGGGAACCCTCACCTGCTTGCTTGGCAAGCTTTGCAGCGGCGGCCATCGGGCAAGGTGACGGAGCTTCTTCTCTGAAGTCCTTTGTCGCTTTGAAGAGCGGCGGCAGTCGGGAAGTTGCGTATGCACGCGCCGATCGTTGAAGCGTTGCGAGTAGGAATCCTACCGCCGCACAAGCAGCACCGCAAGCCCGCCTCAGAAGAGCCGCCGAGATTAACTCGCTTTTCGTCGTTGCCTTCGTCAAGCTGGCTGGACCTTGAAGCTGTTCATCATGTCGGTGCCTGCGCTAGCCTCGCCGGGGACTGGTTGCAACTTGCAAGACTTTGGTCACTTGAGAACTATCAGCGTTGAGCAACGACATTGTGACTTGGATGTAAATCAAGCAAAAAGATACAATACACTTTCAGTGTGCGTACGTACGCTACGCCCATCGCTTGCTACACCACTTGAGATGGCTACAGTACACGCTGCTTCTTGTTAGCTGGCAGCGTCGTACCTCATGTTGCGGGCGATGTTGCGCAGCGTGAAGACGATCTCTAGCGCGTTGGGCCGATGGCTGGGCTCGAAGGAGGCGCAGGCGGCTGTGAGCTGCTGCAGCGACGCGGGGCAGTCCTCGCGCAGCTGCGGCTGGACCTGGCCCGACGTGGCGAGGTGCATGAGCTGCATGGTGGTCAGGTGCCGCTCGCTCACCTCCGCATTGAGTGTGAAGGGGGGAAGGCAGGTGTCCAGCTCGGACAGCACGATGGCGTACGAGTACACGTCCGCCTTCTCGCTGTAGGCCTCGCCGCGCAGGATCTCGGGCGCCGTCCAGAGCAACGTGCCCACGCCGTTGGTCATCGTGTCGTCCGACGATCGCTCACGACTGAGCCCAAAGTCGCTCAGCTTGGCACGAAGACGGCTGTCCAGCAGGACGTTGAGGGACTTGAGGTCGCGGTGGATGATGATCGGCTGTCGGCCATGGAGATAGGCCAATGCCTCAGCGATATCCGTGGCGATACCGAGTTTCTCCTTGCCCCAGGTTAACTCATCCTTGCGCTTCGAGTTGAGCAGCATGGACAGATCTCCCTGCTCCATGAACTCGGAGACGATGCACAAGTCGCACACGCAGTTCCAGGATAAGCCGACAAATCGCACAATGTTGGGGTGCTCAAGAGCTGATGCGAGCCGCACCTCATTCGCGAAGAGCATGACGTTATCTTCATCGTGACGTTTTTCCGGCAAGAGTTGCTTGATGGCCACGATCTGAGACCCGCAAGTACCCTTCCAGACTTCTCCATTAGCTCCGCGGGCTATCAACCTGTCGAACGTGAGGCAGTCGTATGCAATGCGCTTGGACGTGATTCTCGCGTCGATACAAAATGTTGCCAACTCAATCGACCGCCGCCGTCGAGACTCGTTTAAGGAGTTCCGAGGACTGTTCATGCCGTTGGGTTTCTGCTTCGAGCGCGTTGTTGTGGCGCTCGCGTAGACTGTCGGAGACGACACGGTGTTCTTGTCGTCGTCTTTCTTCTTGCGGTTCACCTGCACCGCGATAAGTGCACCCACTGCCGCCGCGAGCAGAATAAAGAGTACAACGAGGATGACAGTATCACCTGAAATGCTTGAGCTGGCATCAGTCGAGAGCGCGGAGGCCGACGTTGCTGAGCTGCCCGTGGACATGCCTTCGCCTGAAACCTCGCTCTCGAGCCACAGGTCAACGAACCCGCCCCGAGAAGGAAGACACCAGGGGTTGAAAGGGTCTTCGTCGGGGGTTCCGAACTGCACGCACGGGGCGACGAAGAACGAGTCTTCCGGACAGCTCTCGATGTTCCATGGCAGCGGTGCGATCTGGTTGATCGTGAAGAGAACGTCGGTCTCAACTGTGTAGTCATCTTCAGGACCCGAACCCACGACTTCTTGAACGCCAGCGGAGCCTGAGCTATTGTCTTGTACGTGCTTGTACAGTCGAATGTCCGGGACGCCTGCCAGATCTCCGTCTTCAGACCACAGCGTCGTCGACATTGCATCATCAATATCTGTCGCGTTCTTCTCCACTGCTGCAATCCCGCACTGCGCCGCCTTCCACACGGTCGTACGCGAGCACGTCGAGCCTGCAAAGTACAGCCCCGTCGAGTCGCACGTCTCCATCGGACAGTCCTTGCCTTTGTACGCGTCGTAAGGCGTCAAGACCACCGACATGGACTCGTTGCACGGCGCGTACACCTGAACAAGTCGCCCTCCGCTGGTCATCACGAGTCCTGTATCCCACAGCAGCGCGCGCTGCAGGTAGCCGGAGAGTGCGTCCCATCGGACCGATTTCTCCGCGAGTCGCTCGAGCAGCGAGTCCGGGACGTTACTAAGCACAACTTGGGGCGCGGCGGCGTCCGCTGTGCTCCCACTCGCTGCACTGCGCTGCTGCATCTGGTGGAGCTGCGCGGCGACGTCAATGACGGCGTCCACTTGGTAGGAGGAGGTCGTCACCAGCAGCAGCGCGCACACATGCTTGACGCCCGGGAATTTCCGCCGACGGTGGTGGTGGTGGCCCACAAGCTGCATCCAGGTGCGCGGTAGATAGAGAGAGTTTTTCTGAGCTGAGGCGAGTGTTGAGTGCAGCAGGAACCATCGACCGAGCAGCTCCGAACATGCATGCAACCTTCTGCGCCGTTTCGTGCGTAACGGTCGAGTTGTAGGATCGGGCTAACCTACAAATCGACCAATATAGGTTACAATCTACAAGATATATTGAAGAATGTATGGAGGGTGTAGGTCGCAACGACTGGCCGTGAGCCGCTCTGTAGATTGTTTCGACCCCCCCTTTGGATGCTGTGTGTCAATCATCTTGTGTTTGTATAGGAAGAAGATGGCGCCCACGACGTTCGAGCAAAAGCTGGCGCACCTCAAGCGCGAGGCCGAGCACTACGCCGACTACCTGAGCGACGAGGAGGTGGAGGATGAGGTCACGAGCAAGGCCCACGAGGAGGCGGACTTCTGCAACGACTACAGCATGGCCGTCGTGGTGGGCGGCCTGCCCGTCGTGGACGAGACCAAGCACGGCAAGCTGCTGAACGTGGTCAAGAAGATCTTCGGCCAGGTGGGCCCCGTGGTGGACATCCACATGCCCTTCGGCGCCGGCGGCAAGACCACGGGCTTCGCTTTCGTCGAGTACGAGCAGGAGGCGCACGCCAATGACGCCGTGCGCACCATCAACAACTTCGCGCTGGACAAGCGCCACACGATGCTCGTCAACAAGTACGAGGACATCGAGCGCTTCCAGAAGACGCCCACCGAGTTTGCAGCCCCCAAGGTGGACAAGTTCGTGGAGCCCAAGAACCTCAAGACGTGGCTCGCGGACCCGGCGCGCCGCGACATGTTCGTGCTGCGTCACGGCTCCGAGACGGAGCTCTTCTGGAGCGACAAGGGCGAGATCGAGCTCGACTACGCCGGCGACCGCGAGAAGTCGAACGGCAAGCAGTGGTGCTCGCAGTACGTGCTGTGGTCTCCTCAGGGCACGTACCTGGCCACGTTCCACCCGCAGGGCATTGCGCTCTGGGGCGGCGACAAGTACGAGAAGGTGGCCCGCTTTGCCCACAAGAACGTCAAGCTCGCGGTCTTCTCGCCCAACGAGAACTACATCCTCACGCTGAGCGAGACGGAGCAGGACTCGGCCATCATCATCTGGGACGTCAAGACGAGCAAGATGCTGCGCGCGTTCGCTGCCGGCAAGCCCACGGGCGCCAAGGGCGAGGTGGTGCAGGGTCTCATGACCCCGTTCAAGTGGAGCGCTGACGACAAGTACATCGCGCGTCGCGGCAAGGACGTCATCAGCATCTACGAGCTGCCGTCCATGAAGCTGCTCGAGAAGAAGTCGCTGCGTGCCGAGGGCGTGCACGACTTCTTCTGGTCGCCGACCGACCCCATCCTGGCCTACTGGGCGCCCGAGGGCAACAACGTGCCCGCGCGCGTGTCGCTCGTGGAGCTGCCGTCGCGCCGCGAGGTGCGTCAGAAAAACCTCTTCAACGTGAGCGACTGCAAGCTGCACTGGCACCCGAACGGCACGTTCCTGTGCGTCAAGGTGACGCGCCACTCCAAGTCGAAGAAGACCATGTACACCAACTTCGAGCTCTTCCGCGTGCACGAGCAGCTGGTGCCCGTCGAGATGCTGGAGGTCAAGGAGAACATCGTGGCCTTCGCGTGGGAGCCCAAGGGCACGCGCTTCGCCACGGTTCACGGTGAGGGCCAGCAGCGCCTGAACGTGTCGTTCTACGACATGGACGGCGGCAGCAAGTCGGTCAAGGAGGTGACGCTGCTGTACACGCTCAAGGACAAGGCCTGCAGCCATCTGTACTGGTCGCCGCTGGGCAACAACATCGTGCTGGCGGGTCTGGGCGAGATTAACGGCCAGCTCGAGTTCTGGGACGCCTCGGAGCAGCAGAGCATCACGGTGCAGGAGCACTTCAAGTGCACGCACGTCGAGTGGGACCCGTCGGGCCGTGTGGTGGCGACGGCCGTGTGCCAGCCGCTGGACAACTCGTACTACAAGTTCACCATGGACAACGGCTACACGCTGTGGACGTTCCAGGGCAAGCAGCTCCTCGAGGAGAAGAAGGACGCGTTCTACCAGTTCCTGTGGCGCCCGCGCCCGCGCACGCTGCTCTCGGACGAGGAGTACAACAACGTGGTCAAGAACCTCAAGAAGTTCGAGAAGCGCTTCGACCAGATGGACCGCCTCAAGGAGCGCGAGCGCCTGGCCGCCGAGAAGGCGGAGCGCAACCGCCAGGAGCAAGAGTTCCAGGAGCTGCTGGAGAAGCGCCTGGCCTCGGCGGCCGCGCGCCGCGCCGAGTACGTGGCGCTGCTGGACGGCTACGACAGCGAGGACGAGAGCGAGTACATTGTGCAGAGCCACACGTACGACGACGTGCTCGAGACCAAGGAGGAGATCATCCGCAAGTAGGCTGCTCTAGCCAGTGTAGCCACCTCTCTAAAAGGAGAGGGTGATATTTAACGATGCAACTCGGTGCAACTCGTTGCGTGGTTTGATGCGTTCAATTCAATTGCGTGCCTCGACACTTGTGCCTGCTTGGCTCTCGGCTCTTTACAGCGTGGATTTTGCCCATGTCGCAAAGACTGAAGTTGTGCAGCATTTGCGGCGACGCAGACTACACTTGTACTTTTCGACCATCTGTGCAGTGCCCCAGCTGGGCTCCGATCCTCTCGATGGTAATGTGACTGCGTGGTGGTTGAAGCGAGCGCAAACGCCGGCACGGACCGCAGCCCGCGGTATGAGCCGACGTGCTTTGCTCGATGCAACTTTGGTGTCAGCCAGCACGCGCCGGGCAAGTTTGACCTCGCCAGCACCGGGCTGCTCACTCAACGCGGCTGACGGAGCCAGCGGAGCCGGCGAAGCAAGTTTGCAAGAGCGCTGCTGGCGTCCTGCGCTTTTTGACGTGAGACCTTAAATCAGTGCACGATTTCGGAACGACACTTTCTTCCCATATAAAAAAGCATCTCCGACTCTACACACTACTGATTTAGCGTAGTCTTGCACCAAATGTATGACGTTGAAGTGCTTTTTTCTATCCCCCCTTGAAGAATCGCTACCATGTGAAACAAACTATGCGGCATACTCAGGCCCAGCCTAAAAAAGTGCACAGTAGGCGCCCTTTCGCTTTTGTTCCTCTGTCGTTTCCGCGCTGCTTCGTTCGCATTCTCAAAAGCGATTTTACCAGACACTGCAACGACCTCCCGTCTACCTGCACCATACACACACACCACAGTACTCTATTACATGGGAGTCAGCCGCGTCGTCAGCACCGCCGTCCGTGAGGAGCCCGCCTCGGCCGTCGTCGAGCAGCTCCAAGTCGCCCCCGCGCCGCGTACGTCTTCACACACCGTCGCTGCCTGTTCGTCTACGTGCGTTTCACTAACCATCTGCGCCTGTGTGCTTGTACCCTGCAGTGATCATCCTGGACTGGGACGACACGCTGCTGCCCAACACGCACCTGGCCAAGCTGGGCTTCACGTCGGAGGACGAGGACTTTGAGCTGCCCGCCGAGTGCGCGCCCGTGCTGGAGGAGCTCGCCTCGGAGGTGGAGAACTTCCTGATCGCGTGCCTCAAGCTCGGCGCGTGCTGCATCGTGACCAACGGCCTGGCCGGCTGGGTGGAGCGCTCGTGCCAGCGCTTCCTGCCCAATGTGCTGCCGCTGCTGCAGCAGATGACGATCGTGAGCGCGCGCTCCAACTTCGAGAGCGTGTACCCGGACCGCCCCATCGAGTGGAAGATCGCCGTCTACCGCGACCTGCTCGCCAAGCGCGGCTTCCTGCAGGAGCCCCCCGTGGAGACCCACGGCGTGTACGTGCAGCAGCAGGAGCGCGCGCCGCAGCAGGTTATCGCGCTGGGCGACTCGCAGATCGACCGCTGCGCCATCCAGTACGTGGCGCGGCGCACGCCCAACACGCAGCTCAAGTCCATCAAGCTGCTGGACAACCCGAGCATGACGCAGCTGCAGAAGCAGCTCCACCTGCTCGGCGTCTTCCTCGTGCAGCTCAGCGGCCACGACGAGACGCTCGACCTGGAGCTGTCGAACGAGATGCTGCAGTGAGTGAGTGAGTGAGTCCTTCGGTCATCAAGCCTGCGAGCAAGTCTTTTTTCCATCCATTTATCTATATATCTATAGGACCAACAAGTCGACAGCGACTGCAGTAGCAAAGTAGCAAGTAAGTTTCCATGACATCTAGAAACCAGCACCAGTAGAATACACACCCAACCACTATTTAACCCGTTCTACGTGTATGTGTGTGTATGTGTGTATGTGTGGTTGGATTGAAGTGGCAGCGGTGTTCTGCTTGGACGCATGTGTGTGTATGTGTGGTTGGATTGAAGTGGCAGCGGTGTTCTGCTTGGACGCAAAGGCTGGAGTTTCGTCCGCGTTTAACACGCTCCCCCCCCCCCCATCGCCTCCATGTAGTGTCGAGGCAAGAATCTTGGCCCGACGAGAACGAGTGGTGAGCCGGAGCCTGCCAGCCTTCGGAGCCGTCCGTCCGTCGACATGTCTTTCTCGCCGGCATCTCGCTCTCGGCACGCGCAGCACCCGGGCAGGAGACCCTATCTTTGGCCGGCACCGGCGACTTTGCGTCGTCCGTTTGTGTGGCAATAACGAGCGAAATGCCAGGTGCGTGAGTCTGAGGGATCAGCACGATGGGGAACGCGCCGGATCTAACATCTTGCTTCAAGCAGGAAGGAGGCTTCGGCACGCGCCGCCCGTGGAGGAGGTGTTGCTGCCGCCGCTCAGAAATCCAGCGAGGTGCGGCGAGAGCAATCAGCACGACGGCGCGCAGTGGGACAATGGTCGGCACCGCCGGGCTCGGCGACGGAGGCCGCGCGAGCCACAGCCACGCTTAGCCTTCGTGGTGCTGCCGCCGGTCTTCCCCCTCGACAAGCGCGGCCGGCAGCGGCGTAACTACCGCAGCGACCGACGCAGAGCAAGCAAGTCGCGTCACAGTCGGAGATACAGCAGCAGTAGCGACGTGGAGTCTAGCAGCAACAGTAGTGATGGCAGTGGCTCCAGCGACGAAGAGACCGAGGACCATAAAGCTAGGCCCCCTCGAGCCTCCTCCATGCGCAGTCAGCGCATGCGCTCGATCGCGGCGATGTCCAAGCTGCAGCACGACGCCGCCACTACGATCCAGGTTGGCTGCCTTTGATGCAACTACAGTACTGTACGATGAGGTGTCGCCTTACGTTCTTCCTCCCAACGTTGGTGTGCGCAGCGGGAGTATCGGTTTTACCGGCGGCGGAAGGCGGGTCGGCATCGTCGGAACCAGCGACTCACACGGCAGGCGCAGGACCTGCTCGACGTTTTTCTGCTTCAGGAGGTGACCAGCATCGTGCCGACTTGCTTGCTTGACGCCCTCCGAGAGACATGCATGCAGGTGGGCGGACACACTATCGAGCATGCAGCCTTACCTTGCCTGCATGCTCGTTCGCCTTCATCCATCATCATCTAACAGAGGTTGTTTGTCATTTGTCATACTATAGGAGGCTGAGATGTCCAGGCGCAGACAAGACCTCGCGACCTCGCTGGCCGGTGGTGTGCTCTCGTCCCTGGTCGACGAGTGTATCCACGATGTCTTCCGTGACGTGCTGCAGAGCATGGTCAAGTCATATTTCGCCCAGAAGATCGACCTGTCTCGAGCTGCGACCCCACCGGCGCTCGCCGTGGCTACCGACATTCTCGACGACTGGGCCAAAGAGCTCGTAGCCGACTTGCTGCCAGAAGGTACGAAGAGCGTCAACGCTGCATTGAACCACGCTCTGCTCACTCTCGTGCTGGAGCAGCACTCGCGGAGCTGGCGTCCGAATACACTGCACGACAACAGCAAGAGGTTGAATGGGAGTCCCTACTGCACGACCAGCTCCAATCCATCGCATCTGATGTCATCGTCGCAGCAAGCACCAAACAAGTTTAGACTACTCAATGAACCATTATTGGGCAGCAGCGCACCGAAAACTATATTTTCGGGTACCACTAGTACGTTTCGAGGACAATCGTTACGTGGAGGCACATGACCAATTCGTCTATTACCGGACCGCGAGTTTTATAGCGACATCGCTGTACTCCATGCGTCGTTGTCATGAAGTCGGCCCGAGTCTTTTCGCTTCGAGATGGAGTGCACGACCAGATGAAGGCGCTAGCCCCCGGATCCAGCGTGATGACAGCTCAGCGGAAATTGATGACGGCGTTGCTGCTGCTCGGTGTGATCCCCTTGGTTTTGCAGATACGCGGCTACTTGAAACTCGCAACTCCGCACAAAATCACGAAAAGCCTCATCGTACCGCCAGACGCGGAGCCAAAGAGCGACAATTTGCTCGAGCTGTGTTCTCTGAGGGGCTTCTACGTCGGGCCGGTGTGGTGGAGTGTGGACATGACGCACTATTACGCGTTGGAGCGTGGCTATCTGTGCCATTTCGTAGCCCCAGAGTACAATACTCACGGAAATCTGGTGATGAAAGCTGCACACGTTGAAGCATGTGCGAACGAAAGTTATTCTATCAAGATGTTCGTTTACCACGGCAGTCTTGGGTATTTCTCCTTCTACGATGAGTTCGCTGGTACTTACTGCGCTACTGACGGCAGTGCCTTCGCCCATGTCGTTGGTGTCGGCACGTTTGACATCAATGGGAATGCCCTAGCCCAGCATCTCGGCAGTGAAGGCTACAGGTGGTCATATTGGTACTGCATCGTTGGCGCAACCTGGATCGTCTTTAGGGGCCTCGTGCTACGAAGATGCTATGCCGCATGCAAGCGCTATGGTGGCAAATGTGATCAAATGGCCGTGAGTCTTGGGCAAAGAGCGGCGATGATCTTCGTGCACGAAAATCTGCGACTATCGGCCCACGGAGCGACAAATTACCATCGCGTGCTGTTGCTGTATTTGCTCCTTGAAGGCCTCATGAGCGATCTGTTCCTGCTTGGAGCCACGGACGGATCTTTCGTCTGGTTGCAGTATTTCTCGCTTGGATACAACTTGTCTGGTGTACTGCTTGTGCTGTTCGAGATGATTGAGAGGATGGGGTGGCTGAGCGAAACTTACCGGCTATTTGTCAAGCGCCTGCTCTTCAGCTACGAGTCCTCGCTACTGGGAGAACTGCTGAGTGCAAGTGTACAGCCTCTCTACTTATCGTCGCTCAATCGGTCGGATATGAAAAACACCCGTCCTGCAGCTCTTGCCGTGTCATACTATGTGTGGAGCTTGGTGGGGCACATCGTTATCGCGCTGGGGCTGATCGGATTCATGATGCTCGTACGAATGCTGCGAGCAGTCACCTACGTACGCTGGAAACATGGTCGGGTATATGACATCTTCTGGGCACCTTGCTGCGTCGACACGACCTTCGGAGCGCGCAACAAGATGACGAAGCTGGGTGGCTACCACTGGGAGAACGGGAAACTCTACTACAAAGCCGACGCCTTAAAATCCTTCGGGCTGCTGAAAATGGAGGAGGAAGACGGCAGCCAGTTCCTCGTTTTGAACAAAATTCATTGGTTTGACGCGCGGACGGAGGATTTGGTGGTGATCGGCTCGGTGTCCGAGGAGCGCATGGATCCGTGCGCTGAACGTCCTTGCACGGGCGTAGTTGGCTTTTTCGATCGGAACTTGGGTGGGCCCCCAGCGGACTCGGAGAGATTCCGCTCGATTATCGTTCGCAGGAGGAGCAGAGTTCTGCCCTCTCCTTCACACCTCAACATCATTCCGACTTGATTCAGCCGCAGTGTACAAGGTGCTCCATCTTGTTGCGTCGAGCAATCTTGGAATTTACCGTGCATTTCCGATACTTTAGGAACTTACCGCAAATTTTACGGTCGAGTACGCGGCAGTTAACTCCGTGGATGAGGGCACTTACGAATCCGGTAAAGACTAGCGGTAGTGCAAGGCGTGGAGTCTCGGCGTCAGTTTATTCCGTTTCTTCATGGCCATGGTGATGAAAATCATACTTCGAAGTAGGAACAGTGAACGTGGATTTGTGATCTATGCTTCAGAATCGGAAGTGGCTTGGTGCCGAAATAAATCCAGTAATCACCTTTCCTTGTCCAGTGGGCTGAAGCTATCAAGCTGACGTGTCGGTGACAAACGGACGAACATGCTGAAGTTATCAAAAAGATTATGAACTTTTGGTGCCACGGCGCGCGGCAGGAGGGAGGAGGAGGGAGGGGGGTAACTACTTTACGCGCCGGAGTAGAGCAGGTTGCCCGTCTGGCAGCCCACCGCCGAGTACGCCGTGCTGGCCAGGATGAGGAAGAGGCACGAGATGAAGGCCATGGTGGCGAACACCACGCGCGGCATGCGCGTCGGCTCACTTGCAGGGCCGGGATCACGATGCCGGCGTTGTACGCGAGCGACAGGTTGCCGAACATGCCCGCGACCTGCGAGAACTTGAGCTCCGGCGCAGGCGGAGTCGGGTGGCCGCGCATGCCGTGCATCACCACGGCCACGCCGATGACGTCGGCGATGAGCGTGGCCGTGCAGCCGGCAAACGCGGCCCCGGCGCCTTCCTTGAGCGTTGGGATGAGGCACACGGGCAGACACATGAGCGCCATGATGCAGATCCAGTACCAAGTGGGGCTGAAGGCGTCCGGGAACAGGCCGTCGAGCAAGGTGCCGCCCAACACGAGGAAGACGCAGGGCACTAGCAGGCACTTGGCCATCTGCGAGACGACCGCGAGCCAGCGGCCCCACTTGCCCATGCACCACTCGCCCAGGTCGCTGTAGGACTTGACGCTCGTGGGCGCCAGCAGCATCACGCGGCAGATGGCCACGGACGCGTACACGTTGGCGAAGGCCATGAAGGCCATGCTGATGACGGCCAGCGCGCGAGAAGTTGCCGGGCATACCAAGCGTGCCGATGCCGTAGACGCAGCAGAAGATGTTGAACGCTACCTTAAGGTCCTCCATCGTGAGGAACTTCTCGGCGCAACCCATGGTGGCAACTTGCAATCGACGAGCGGAACTGTGGCGGGGCTGACTGCGTGCCAAGAGGCTAAAGTGATAATGAGGAGAGTATCGGAAACCCACTACAGCAGTGCTGAACCGACTTCGGTGCAACACTGCAAGTAGGGAAGCCATGTTCGCCATGTTCGCCGGGCGAGACGCCGAGATATGCGGAGCTCGTTGATGATGAGGATGCACTGGCCTGAGTGCATACGCTGTGCTCAGTGAGCCACTGACAGTGAGTCGGGCAGGTACATATTGATCTAATCGAGGCAGACTTCCATATTTTGGCAATCATAGCCATAGCGGTCATGTTGAAGTGCCCTGCAGGGGCAACTAGATTTGCAGATTGGTCCCCACGGGTGTCAATCGCAGACCTAAGCGGTAACGAGGAGAAGGTGGCGTTTAAGGTGGAGCATCAATCTACATGCACTTCGCTCGTGCTATACAGCCCGTGCCGGACATTGGGTTGATCCGGTGGGTCAAGAAACACGTTCGTTATCTATTAGGGGGATTTCAGAAGGTGACTTCAATGAGAATTTGTGCAAAAGGTGGTACACTATGCTCACACTTCTCCGGTTCAGAAACATTCACCAGATTCATTAGAGGCATTACGTCCCAAATTTTGTCATCTACAGCAGCAATATAGCAGTAAGTTATGCCCGGAGGCAGGCTGCTTCGAGTTTGCCCCCCCCCCCCCCCCCTACATGTATATAAAAACAAAAACGCGAAGTCGTAAATCGTGCACACTCCCACTTTGTTGGATCCAAGATCGGATTTCACATGATTGAGTTATCAATACTAAACACTACACGAAGCCGAAACACGTCGGCAAGCTTGTTGATACGGTAACTATAAAGCAGTCGCCAAAGCCAAGCCTTGACTGAATAAAAAAATCCTGCTCGTGTCGCACGAACAGCACTGCTGGGTCCGACATTTAAATATCATATGAATATGACCGCGGCGGCGGGCGTTTGGTGACCTTTGTCTACCGGTAGGGCTTGCTGTGACCGCCAACACCCAGGTGGAGGCAAACTCGAAGCAGCCACTGCGCCTGTCTCCGGGCACGAACAGCAGGCACCGTCCACCAGTGTACACTAGCGGCGTAGCGGCACGCTGACTCAACTCGACCACACTATTTAATAACAGAGGGCAACACCTAAGCTGGCATTGCCGTCGCCGTGCGTTACTGGCAACATGGCTGCAACAGTGGTGTGCATGTGGCATTCTTCGGATGCTTGCTATCGACGGCCAAGTGCACTCGGCACAAATTCTTGTATCACATTTTCTACAAGTTTCCGCTTTGAGTCACCTTTCCGAATGTTCCCGTAAACCAGTCAACTTGCAGCTTTGCAGTACCACGCAGCAGCAAGTCCTGCCCGCCCACTCACTACCGCACACCTGCACTTGTCCTGCATCCTGAACGTCACGGCAACCGACGTTGGCCGCGCTGCATGAAGCTTCGCCATCGGGATTGCTACCTTACTGCTATGTCGCCGCTGGAGACAACAGTTTTGGAGCTCGTAAAAGGTACTGGTGTTTATCCTTGTAAGTGTATCATTTTTGCAAATATTTTCATTTTGAGTTACCTTTCATAATTTCCGAGGAATTTCCATAATCCAGTAGAAAAGTACTGGATCGTCCCCCAAAGTGGTTTGGCTTTTCTTAATACAGTAGAAATTGGCTAAGTGCGTTTACAGCCCAATGTGCGAACTTACTAGCCTGTACATCTAATAAAAATGGGTCAACCGACTGCCACTTAGAGCTAGCTTTGGAGATGTGAAGCAACACAATTACACCACGCAATAAAACTAGATGGCGGTCTACATGTCGATTGATGCATTTCACGTCTTCATACACGTATGCGTGCATGAGCGTCGACGTGGTGCAATAATATGCTTTATTTCGCGAGAACAGGTGAACCTGAATTGGACCAGCTTGACTCTGGTGTGGGTGGCTTGGAAGGCAAACGATCGAGTTTGACCAATATCGATTTTGAGACGGTTGTGGTTGGTTTGCACAAATACGCAGTGAAGCTACATGTACACTGTTACTCAATAGACCAATAATAGGTCCAGTAATTATGCTAATGTGGACAAATAATGCATGCTTCGTTCGGTAGAACCTTTGATAAATACCCTGTGCGGTCCACATACGCGTGCTAAACGGGGTAATGACAAGATGTAGCAAAACTTGGCAATTTTCTAACCATGAGCTTGGTGTAGGTATAGTCCTTCCACAGGCCTCCGAAGTGGAGTGCAACGCGCCTCGGGCGTTGTCACCATAACGCAACAAATACAAATACAAGTATTTTATTAAAAGCTGAGATGCGGGTTCCAAACACCAATAGTGAGCATGCGTGAACGATTCTCACCGTGGACCACCTCGAGGGATATTGTCGAAGGTGATGGTCCGTCTACAGCTTTCTCACTTCGAAAGCAACTATTGCGTACTTACTAGTTTCGACTGTGTGTAACACATTCGCACTTAGTCAATTTCTACTGTATTAAGAAAAGCCTAACCACTTTGGGGGACGATCCAGTACTTTTCTACTGGATTATGGAAATTCCTCATAATTTCCCCCTATCTATCACGTGAGATAACGAGCAGCGTGCTGATTGTCCCGCCAATAAGTAAACCGGTTACTATTTCGGTATTTTCATCAACGACGCTGTTATCAGCCAATCAAATCCCATTGCCAATCAAGACCAACCGTCACTACGGTAACACTGCCATCACCTCCGTCTATTAGCATGGCGTCGCCCTTCGTCTCGAGTCTGCGCACCTCTCTGGGAGCCACCGGCAGCAGCGCCGTCGTGTCGGCGCCTGGCGGTTCGACTGCCGGCAAGTCAGCCATGATGTCGTTATTCTCGGAGCTGGACCTGGCGCTGGACGCCAGCGGCGCCGTCGTGGCCAGCTCGGCCAAAGACCTGCTGGCCTTTAAGAACGCCGAGAAGCAGGCGGAGGCCGAGCTGGAGGCCGCGCGCGCGCTTAAGCGGAGCAAGCTGCAGCAGCAGAACCAGAAGAAGGAGCAGCCCGTGACGGCTCTGAGTCAGGCGCTGGGCCTCTTCGACCAGGAGGTGGACGAGCGCGAGTCCTTCATGTCCCGCAACACCAAGCGGCGGCAAAAGGGCGCGGGCAAGAACAAGGCGCGCGGAGGCTCCTCCACGACGGCAGCGCGCGGCCGCCGCCAGCGTCAGGACAAGTACAAGCGCGTGTAGAAGTACAGTCACTGTAGTCAACATAATATGCCCATTTTTGCCACATTCTACACTTATCTTGGGTTTACTATCGTCCATTATGGCAACCTTGCACTTATTTACGGTACACGTCAATCACAACATACACTTGGCGAGCATCCTTTCCAACAGTGCGCTAATGGATCGCGAGACCACGCCGCAGAAGCAGCGGCAGAAGGTGAGCGAGCTGAAATCTTCCCTCACGCCGCTTCCTTCTCACTATCTAACCTTCTTCTTTATCTACAGCGCAGCGGCAGCAACCGCCGCAACAGTAGCGCCTCCGCGAGCCATGGCGCTCCGTCCCGAGCCAGTATGAGCGGTGCAGCTGGTCAAGGCCCACGCGGTGCGTTCCGCGGCCAGCAGCGGCCGCGCAGCCGCACGGCGGCACCTGCGCCCTCACCAGCTACCATAATGTCCAAGCCGCCGTCCATGCTGCTGCGTCCGCCCAGCGGCGCGTCCTCCGGCGTCCTCTACGAGCCCGATGCTCCCCAACTGCAGGTGAACACCCGACTCAGTGGCAGCTCGGGGGTAAGAGCACCTCCCCCACACAGTTTAAGAGCAAACAGCTCCCCGGGCTTAAAGCGGCCTTCAACTATCCAGCAGACCAAGATCGTGCCCCCAAGCAGCAGTGTGAAGCTCATCACGCCTCAGATGCAGTTCGCCACGGATCTGTCGATGAAGCTGGGGAATTGTTTAGAACTCACAAACTTTACGGTAGTGGGGGTGCTGGGACTCGAAGGCGTGGGGAAGTCCACGGTGCTGTCGTTATTGGCGGAGAAGGACATTGGGGGACAGAAGGAGACGATCTTCTCGACCAGGAGCCTGGAGGCTGTGGTCATGTACCGCCATGAGACCACGGGCGTGGACCTGGCTGTCTCCATGGTGGGCGGGTCGGGACACCCGACGATTCTGCTTGACTCGCAGCCGTTGCTCAGCAGTTCCATGCTGGCTGACGTGCTGGAGCGCAACGAGACGCCGAGGTTTGGAGCGCTCACGGCCGAGCAACAGGTGGAGGCTGCGTCTTTCCAGATCGCTGTCTTCCTGTGTGCCATTTGCCACTATGTGGTGATTGTACATGACGGACTGGCGTATCAGGTTCCGGTCTATGACCTTTTACGGAAGATCGAGCACAAGTTTGCACAGTGCCGACTGCCCAGTGTCTCCGGTAGCAGCCAGAAGCACGCAGCACGGCTGATGTTTGTGGCGAACAACGTCGCGGACTCCGAGTTGCTCTACCGCGAGAACGAGCTCTTCTCCGCCCACGAGCGAGCGCTTGAAGCAGCGTGGCCGCAAGCTCTCGTTCGCGTGCCATTCAAACTGTCGAGCTACAGCGACCCGCTCGAGGAAGGCGGCAGTACGGCGTCGTTTGTGTTCCCGCATAGACAGCGACCAGCTTCTGCGCGTGGGAACAAGAAGGGGTCAGACCGCAGCATGGTTGGTACCGACAAGTATTCCAGCTTTGAGGAAGCTGCACAGGATTTCCAGCGCTTCGTCTTGAGTTTACCCAGCTCGCCCTCGTTCTCATCGCAGACAATGCCGATCTCGACAACCCCGGGGTCGAAACCTCTGCCACCGCCGCATGCGCTATCCTTGCGCGAATGGCTGAGCAACGCTTCCCGCGTATTCGAAGGCGTCCGGAAAGCGAGCTGTTTTACGGCGGAGTACTCATCCTCACGAGACCATCACTGATAGCCAGGAGAGTAGGAAGGACACGATGCAGCAATAACATGTCGATGACATTTTTTTTAAATTGAAGTTATCATTGATGCCACTTAGCTTAATTGAAGCTATCATTGATGTCGCTTAGCTAATGCGATCGCAGGAAGAACTTCAATATCGTCAGTCGATGATAATTTGTCACTCTGTGTGCTGACCATTTCGTGGGTGTTGCAGCAGCCTCACGCCGATTTGACCGCATTTAACACTAACGCGCACCGAATAACGGACAGATAAAGGAGCTGCTGGGTAGCTGCGCTGGCCATTTACACATCAGCCGAGGCCAAACCATTAAGATTATGATCCAGTCGCGCGAAATCGTTGCGACGCTGGAAGGAGACCTACTTTTTCTGTGGACACATACTCAGTTGAAGCTTCAAATTAGTCGATGTTGGGCTTCCCGTAAAATACTGTAGTACTCGTACAAGTACAGAGTAGCTCTACCATGAAAGCACCAATAATAACATACTTCTGAAGTAGAAAGCAAGACCAAAGCTTACAAAAAGGATTGAACAAGTCGAGAAGCTCTCTATTACTTCGGTACTTATTCTCATAAAATGGCAAAAAAATCACATGTTGCTTGTTTAAGACTCCACTCCCTCGAAGCAGCTTGGCTAGAGGCCATGCTCCGCGCGCCACGCCGCATTATACGCGGCCTTCTTCGCCCTCTTGTTTTCCTCAGTGAATTCGTTCAGGCACGCTTGCCATTTGGCTTGCTTTCTCCGAGAGCCTTACGAGAGCGTTAACGAGGTCGTCGTAATTATGGCCCCACTTGGTAGCCATCGCGGTAAGTTTCTCGACTTGGCCCGATGTCAAAGTGCGTTCCTTCGAGTCGTCGGAGTCTTCCTCCTCGACAGGGTTGCTGTGGCTCCTCAGAAGTCGCTGGCTAGGACTACTGAAGAGATCGTGGCCTGGTCGGAATTCGTGGTCGCAGCGATCGCCTCACTGGCGAAGAGGAAGGACGCCTCGGCAACCGCCAAAACTTGAGCGAGACGCATGGGGCTTGTTCGTTCCTTGTTGATCTTGGAAACGTGAGCACAGGGGAGCAAATTGCAGAGTGAGAGTGGAATCGAGTACTGCTCCGGACACCAACACACTGTAGATACACGCAGCGCTACCGCCCTCGTAATTTGTAAGGATTCAAAGCCTGGGATACAACCACTGGCAGCTGTGAGGTCCGACTTTTATTTTGTTTTATGTTTTGCAATGGTTTTCCACAGGCAAACCCTCAATGCTGTGATATTTTGGAATGGTTTTGCAATGGTAAGTCCTCAATACCTTGGTGTTTTGCAATGGTAATCACCAAATTATTGACGCGAATGTATCACCATTTCAACAAGTGAAAGTATTGAGGCTAATGTAAGCGCAAAAGTGAGTCTGCCCAAGTTACCCAAGTAAAATTCCCAGTCAAGGGTTGCGAGACCCTCGATCTCTTGTTCGTCCTCTTAGCTTGATACAGTATTAATAAAGAGACTTTTAAAACGATAGACGGGATCTAGTCTAGGACGCAGGTCGCTGTTGTGGAAAGCACAAGTCAACAACAGGGTTTGTCTCTTGCTTGGGATAACGCAATTTGGATGACCCACTCGAGTGAACTTCACTCGAGTGGGCCCTTCACTGTGAAGAGCCCTACGGTAGGGCCCCTAACATCACTGATGATCGCATCACCCATCGGCGTTATACTAAATCGTGCAGCAGGAATGTGAGACAAGTCGTGTTGTTGACTCACAGTCAGTACGGCCACGGTAGGCAGTGTTGTTGTGTCAAGAACACGGCCTACCGCGCAGCGGGGACTGCGTCCCAGTAATTCTTTCGGTTTGTGCTTGAATAGTCGTCCTGGTACACCCAGAGCCCAAAACGTTCCCTTACCTATCCAGCCAAATACACCGTCATTAAGAACGGCCGCCTAGTCTTCACTCTCGGATGTCATATGTTTTTGGTTATTTTTCATAACGCAAACGAGATGACTATGAGTATTTCCATAACGCAAACTAGATGACTATGGCCCGTACTCTACCATGATACTACTATAGTGTTGCCCACGCACAAATTTTCGCAATTCTCCTTTTTTGCCTAGATTCAAACTTACCGACTTTTTTTTTTAGTTATAACTAGCCGAGCGCCGCGGCTACGCGGCGGGGAATTTAAGTGGGTAGACGCTGCGCTCGCTAAACTCGCTCCGCTATTGGAGCAGGCTGCCTACGCTTCGCTACGGCAACGACGGACCCGTTCCGCTCGCCTCGTCGGCTCGCTACACTACTCTCAATGTTAGGTTAGTAATACAGCGGCCGGGGCGGGTCCTGCGGCCCCGCAATATCTTAAGTATGGTGGGGTCGCCTTCGCTGCGCTCGGCAGCTAATCGTACTTAGTGAAATTCGTACTTAGCGAATAAGTGTGATCTACCCACGGACGGACAACGTCGTTCTGATTGAGTCTTTAGACTAGCCGAGCGCCGCCGCTACGCGGCAGTAAGTTTTTGTGGTTAGCTGCAGTAGTTAGGGCCGCCCACCTCCGCTTCGCTTCGGTGGGCTTTGTTAAGTTTTAAATGCTAACGTTCGATTGGGAGCTTTTAAAAAGAAGTTTTATGTTGGAGGCACACTGTGGTAGCGTTACGTGGTTGATATAAGTTAATAAACTATTCCCACACCATAGTTACTTTGAGTAGATGTGCGTTGTAGGGTAAAACATTGTCTATTTTTACGGTCCTGTGTTGTCCCACATTCGCTCCACACTGGTCAAGTTCAACTGGTTTTAGCCGCGGAGTATCAGGATATATATCTAACACAATATGTGCTTATTGTGAAGGTAGTAGAAATAAGCGTTGGCATGAGTTACGTGTCGTGGTAAGGAAGACCAATAATGTGTTATTGACGTTATAGTCAAAGAAGTATGTGGACGTGCTATTATATCAAGTTCTCTAAACCCTCCAAAACTCGCAGTTCGGGTTTCACTCGTTTTTTTACTTAGCATTATATTTCGTGCTAATGTTTCTAAGCAAAAAACAAAAAAACACCGTGTATCTATCGTGCTACAATTCAGCACTTGGTAGGGTCCATAAAATGTTTTAAGCTGCGGGCTGCGTTAATGTTAACATAATTTCTACGTAGGTCGCGCTCCTATCTACGTAGGCTGTCATAAACCCAGTAGTTTGTTACTAAAAGCATTCATGACTTTTTTATTCTACTACGTGGCGCACATTAGCAGTTGCATACTACCAAGAGTAGCTAAAGATGCTAAATGTAACAAATTTCACATTCTATCACCAAAGTACACACTGCGCAATGATAATTCCGCCCCCTGTGTTTGCCATTAGGGTATGTGCGACTTAATACATTTTCGTAAAGCCTGCCAGGGTAACATCAACGTTGTGTGCACTAAATATCGTTTTATTACACGGACGAACATACACACTGGACGGTCTCTCTAGTAGATGGTAGAGATGGGGCTTTAGTTATAATGGGTTTGCCAAAAAAGGAGCCATTTTGGAGACGGGCAGGGTCTTTATATAAAAGTTTGTATGGAGTGATTGATGATCATAGGGTACGAGTTATTGATAAATCGTATTCGAATACGAATTGCTGTACGTCGTGGATCACTATGTAGTACACATGCGCCAGCTCCGCACGATTTAGCACATCCAGTACGGATAAGCATCCGTTTGGCACTTTTAGAAAGTGCCATTTCCGAGCCAAACCGGGTTCGAACAACAATTCGTATTCAAGGCTATTATGATTTACCGCTAAGTACGAACGCTAAGTAGTGCACTACATACGAGGGCAAATTGGATGAAGCCCAATACTTGGATCGCACACTGTTGTCTACGGGGCCGCTCGCTTGATATGGGTCATTATGTTTTGATGAACGTTTACAGATAAAGTATTGCCCACTTGTGTTAGTCACTAAACTTCGTCTTCAACATATTTAATAAAGTAAAAGGGATTGTATTTTTCATGAAGCGCACGTGCAGTTGGCGTTTGTAGTAGGTGGCGGTTTTCTTGGTCGACGTTTTTGCTCAATGAAGCCACCCAGTTTCGCCGGTTGTGCCTTGTCGATCGTTTAGATTGCTCATAGGTGATCCTCTTCCGCGCAAACTGATGATCACGCGGTGTTTGAGGTGTAAACCACTCACTACCAATAGAAGCACAAACCGGAGAGCACGCCAAACAGGGTATCATTAAACATGACATTGGTTTGACATGGTATCCCGCTGAGTTTCGACTCGTCGATCTTAATGTTTAAAGGGATAACGTGAGACTCCGATTTGTTTAACGCAATGATATAAAACATGATCATGGTTGTTTTTTTTTTAATCTATTGGAAGGGTGGGGACCTCGGCCTGTATGGTACAGGTTGTAGTGAAGGCTCCACTGCAGTGTGTTCATTTACAAAACAACTCAGCAGAGCAACGCGATTGAGATCCTCCAACACTAGTCATTGGGCGAAAGCCCATTATGGCGAGCTTACTTGCAATGTTTCCGGCGTCCTTGCCGCTCAATTTTTTACATGAGGGCATGCTAGCAAATTGCACGTATGTATTACTATTAGTAGCGTGCTGATGAGGCATTCATCTCACTTATATCCCGTTCTGCCATTTGCTTCCACAGTTTAGCAAAGATCCTGCTACGGTTTTCGAAAAGCTTCGTTTCCTTTTTGTAAGTTGATGGACCTCTAGTATTTAATACTATAGTATGTGATATTACAGGTACATATGATTGTTGCTCGGGAGTGAGTGAGTTTCATGGACCATCATTAATAATGATGGTTCATTATGTTCGATGTGTATTGAGTTTTGTCGCGTAATGATTGCATCGGTTTAACACAAACATAAATATATTATGTTGCTATCATTTCAAAATTGGGAGGATTTTTGGTATTCGCCCAACAACTCAGGATTAAAATCCAGAGAACACCGATTCTAACGGTGGCCCGTGGCCAGCGCGATTAAGTCACTTAAGTACAGTAGGGATCAATTACGGGCTGCAAAGCGTCGCTCTTTTGGCCGAGTTTGCTTCAACTGACATAAGTTCTATTGCTCATCACACGAACGCACATTAAGCTATTGCACTCGAAAGTCAAAAGCGCATTACGTAGGCACTGGTTATTCGAAAGTCAACCAAATGCCACAAATTCTATAACCGATCGCATTTGAAGTCGCACACAGACTGTTCCACGTTTGGGCGGCAAAATAGAAAGCTGAGTTCGTTGTCGACACTGCTCGCTCAATCTTACGTGACGGCGCTACGGCTATCCACGCCTCGTAACTACGCGTGAATTGAGGTCACGAATATGCTGCACTACGATTAAGGCCATCGCTCTTTATTCTCGCGCTGAAGTTTGTGGGATACCGCAACTTTTGCATCGAGCGAGCGAAACCCTGTTAGTGTTCTTCTGTAGACGATCGGCGTGTGCTGCCTGTCAACGTCTCGCTGTACATGCGCACGATTTCGACGCAGATGAAGAAGCTCGTTCAATTGTCCCAACTGACCGCGCGCTTGTAGCAACAACCGTCACGGTCGGCAGGAAGTACGCTTCACCTCGACTGTAGTCTGGACTGAAACCCGCGCTTGCAAGCGAGGTCCTATGCCAACATGATCCCACTTTGCGCGAGTAGCGCTGCTGTGTTATGAAGCAGATTCGCGTGGCGTCGTCGCCCAATATTTCCGACAAAAAGTGCGCTGAGTATTGTTGAATATCGGCAGACACTCGGCCCATCATGATCGAAAAAAGAGGTATCGATGGGGGTGTCAAGTGGGAAAGACGCCGATCGATAAAGACGGCAGGACGCTGCTCCTCCTGCCCACAATAATTGAGTGGAATCTCTCTAGGGTTCCAATTACATTCCGGTCGAAGAAGCCAACCACAGCCGTTCAACGCACGCTCAACGCACGGCTCCACCAAATCTCCAGCCACGGCTCCAATCACCTTGAAATCGTTCATCCGAAGCCCGAACCAGTGCAACTTGTTAAGGACAAGAAACTCCTTTCCCTCCTCCTGCATTCTGAGCAGCCCGAAGGCCTACAAGGCGCCCGCCTTGTAGTGGAGTTTGCCGTCCTCCCAGTGGTAACCCGAGAGTTTCGTCATCTTGTTGCGTATTCCATACGTCGTGTCGACGCAACAAGGTGTACACAGGATATCAACGATCCGTCCATGCTTCCAGCACACGCATGTGTAGATGACTGCGATCACTATTCGCACAGTCATACTTAAGTAATGAATGCGACAAAGTGTAAGACAATCGAGCTGTCCCAACTTCACGTCGCGAAGCATAGGACTCGCCCCCTGCCTTGGTGAGGTATGGTCACACTATCCATACCAATTATGCATGAGGGATCCCGCGTATTTGAAGGCGTTCGGAAAGCGAGCTGCTTTACGGCGGAGTACGCATCCTCACGAGACCATCACTGACAGCCAGGAGAGTAGGAAGGATACGATGCAGCAATAAAATGTCGACCACCAGCAGGATTTTTTTTAAAGTAGTTGAAGTTATCATTGTTGCCACCTAGCTAATACGATCGCAAGAAGAACTTGCTATATGAAGGAGGAAATGCCATACCGCCAGTAGATGATAATTTGTTACTCTGTGTGCCGACCGCAATTTTGTCTGTCCAAGCCTCACGCCGATTTGACCGCATTTAACACTGCATGTAGAGCGCACCGAATGGCGGTGAGCCGAGGCGCTTAAGACGCCAATCCTAGTGACGCTGGTGTATGCTGTGGCGACAAAATCACCGTAGAGAGAAGCTCAATACTTCCGAAAAACACAACAGCTAAACAGTACAATTGTTATAACGCTGAACTCTCCAAACTTTGCCAAGTCTCGGCAGACTCTGGTGAGCTCGTCTATATACCATACATATATATGGTAGTGACTCCACGTGCTTGGAAGGGGGGAGTAGCTGAAACAACTGAAGCGCATTCGTCACTGGAATAAAACGACTTGTCCTCGGGCGCGTTAAGCTCCACGTGATGAAGCTGATATTGAGCTGGATGCGCGACGCTACAGCTACCGGAGCAGTTGACGTGGTGTCAAATGGTGGAACAGGTCAAAAGAAGCGTGCTGTGTGGCAGTGCTGGCCACTTGCACGCCAGCCGAGGCCAGACAACTAAGATCGTTTACGAAATTGTTGTGATCCTGGAAGGGGGCCCACTTTTTTGTGGGCACATACTACGTAGTACATATTTGGAGATTCGAATTAATCAATGCTAGACTTCCCGTACTACTGGATCGTGTACAGAGTACACGAACAAATTGAAAAGCTCTCCATCAATTGCTCAAAACGACAAATGAATCACATGTTGCTTGTTTAGGACTCCACACTTTTGCAGCCGTTTTGGTTAGATGCCATTCTCCGCGCGCCACGCCGCATTATACGCGGCCGTCGTCGCCCTCTTATTTTGCTTAATGAATTCGTTCAGGTGCGCTTGCCATTGGGCTAGCTTATCCGGCGAGAGCCTTACGAGACCGTTAACTAGATCGTCGTAATTATGGCCCCACTTGGTAGCCAACGCGGCAAGCTTATCGACTTGGCCCGATGTCAAAGTGCGTTCCTCCGAGTCGTCGGAGTCCTCCTCCTCGACAGGGTTGCTGTAGCCCCTCAGAAGTCGCTGGCTCGGGCCGCCGTGCACCACTGAAGAGATCTTGGCCTGGTCGGAATCCGTGGTAACAGCGATCGCCTCACTTGCGAAGAGGAAGGACGCCGCGGCAATCACCAGAACTTGAGCGAGACGCATGGGGCTTGTTCGATCCTTGTTGAGCTTGGAGGCGTGAGCACAGGGGAGCAAATTGCAGAGTGAGAGTGGAACCGAGTGTTTGGAATTTCCTGCGGACACCAATACAGACGTCCCCGCTGAATATGCAAAGGTCGGACTGAAAAAGTCTGCAAGGATGCAAGCTTTGCACAGGTTTCACGTGCATGCCAAACGTACTGATTTATTCAATTAAAGTTAGTTGAGAATGCGGCGCATCGACATTAAGTCGATAATTCCCGAATGCTTCCAGCAATTCCTGATCGTGTCGGGAGTAACTGCGTCCCACGCTTGAGAGGCCCACTTTACAGCTGTAAGAATCGTGATCTCCTCTTGCGGAAGCCCGGGGGTAAGACTGCAATAAATAATCTCCAACGTGAGCCTTTCATTTCCTATTGCCATGTAGCAACTTGCACATCCACACAACTTCCCGCAATGCGACACTTCTAGCTCCAAATTCATTTACCTCAGTACATTGCCCCGACCAGGTCAAGCAAATCCCATCTACATCTGCACATGATCGGCAAGGTACATTGCCTGGCGCAAGTGCACATCTAGCGGGGCCGCCTGTATGGTACTGTAAAATACATGTAGTATTTTAAATAAATACATATTGTGCCCTCATACTTGCATGGGTTCAAAGCCTGGGATACTGTACATCTACGGCCACTGGCAGCTGTCTGGTCCTACTTTTTTATGTTGTAATGGGGTGGTACGCGTGGGAATGAGTACTTTCGTACTATACTCAAAATTATCACTGAACCGGTACTTCGTATATGTTATCCCCATACAGACTTCTTACATTAGCCCCAATACCTTACACGTATTGTTTGCGATGACCCTCAATGCATGTACGAGTACTATTTTGTTTCGCAATGACTCTATAAGGTCAATGGCGATTCCCAATTGTACGGGGGGTAAAAATCGCAAATCAAACATTAAAAGACCCTTGAGTCAAGGGCCTTGACTCGACCTCAAGTCGCCTTACATGTACGATGTATTGGTAGCTTGGAACAGAGGCTTAATTTAAAAACATCCGGGATTCGGTCTAGGATGCAGCTCGCTGTTGGGGGAAAGCAATCCCTTTATACAAGTCAACCACCTGGCTTGTCTCTGCCTGCTACCCAGCTTGGGATACTGTAAATACAACAACTTGGATGCCCCACCCGAGTCACTCGCCCCACTCGGGCCGAGTGAAGGGTCCTGTCACCGGTGTATTCGCATCAAGTATGTCCATTTGCGTTATACTAAACTGGTGTTAGACAAGCCGTGTTGTTGAGTCGTACTACTGCGTCAATAGTGTTGACGCACCACGGCTTACCGCTTGCGGGGACTGCGACCCAGTGCTTCCATCGGTTTGTGTTTGAATGGGATATACATGTACCTATTCAGTCCAAAATGACACCCTACCTACCCACCCAACACAACCGTTGTTTTAAGAACGGCCCTGATCTGGCGGGCACATGTAGTCTTCGGCTTGCGATCTCTGCACACGTGCGGTGCATGCTTCGCCTATGAACCATTTAATTGAGAGTTGAGAAGATTTCTGTTCGAACAGATACAACTGGCACACCGATGACCTGCCTGTATAGTGATCCTTCCAATATAATTTCACGCAAATTGTAGAATGTATACATAATCTCGACCGAGACTGGCTCCGTACACCGTCTGAACGGGAGGGGGTGAAAGAGGGCCAACGGAGGTGAGCGGTTGCGAGGAGCGTAGCCGCAGCAAACCCGCGCGGGGTGCCCACGAAGCAGGGCCGCGCGGTATTTGCGGAGGCGGGCCCAGCGACGAGCATTCCAGCGAGCCGAGCACTGTTCTCGCCAGGTGAGAGAATCTTTTTACCATATTTTTAGGTATCGCAGGAGCGCAGCGACTGCCTTTGCGGAGCGGAGCGGAGCAAAGTACCCCCCGCTGGGTGTCATCCGTCTCGTTGTAGGGTGATGGGCTGCCAATACAAATTCTAAGCTTTGTAATAATATTAGCCAATTCAGACGGTGTACGAAGCCTCTGGCAATCTCGACCGGGCTGCTTCCATTGTGCTATTAATAGTTGTGCGCAGGCTCCAACCCCCAACTTATTTTTTCTGGGAAACCAATCACTAGCCGGTTTCAATCGCCACCAGAAAAATGGGATATCTACTATAATACTTTCAGCAACCACATTCCGGAGGCACCGCCGCTATAATAGCTATCGCCGAGTCGTGAGAACTGACAGAACAGTGTGTGGTCCCGTGGTGACATTGTTGATGTTTGGTTCGTGAATTCCATGCGAGTGCACGCAGTCGTTACAGCACAGATAACTACAACATGACGAAATGAAGTATATGCGAGGGACTACTGAATCCTCTACACCGTACAGTCCGCCCCGGCAAATCAAGAAAGATCGGACCAATAAAAAGTGCGAGGTTGCGAAACTTGCAAAGGGCTTGACAGACGCGCCAATGTACTGAATTACTCAATTAATGGGAAAGTAGCGCCTCGTCTTGTACCGTCGGCCCAGTTTTTCAAGCAGAGCGCGGTCGAAGGCATCATTGAAGGGCGCCAGCAGTGTAATGTACTGGCAGTATCGATGATAATCTTGTGTTTGTACTTTGTATATGTAGTGAGGAGTTTATCTGGTTACGAAGCATCGTGTCGCGTAGACCGCTGCCCGGACGGTCTTCTACGGGAGCTCTAATGTCAGTACTGCCCCACAAGGCACTGCCGCTCCTGCCGCCTGTCGTCATGATCGCATCTCGCTACAGCAATAAATTATCTAAAGTTCATTTTTATCCTTTCATTTACTCTAACGAGCAACTTGCACTTGCATGTTGCTTCCCGCTGGCTAGACATGTTCCCTCCCATTTTAACTAGAATCAGTAGATATCATCCAGGAAGCGCAAATCTCGATTGCATGGCTGTACTAGCTCTGCGAGGTACATTCGACATCGCTATTCTTGATTTGTAGATCTAACAAAACAAAAAGCTCTCAGCACCGTAGTTCCACGGATTTGCACCACAGAACAACTATCCACACGGATTTGAAGGAGGCCATGTGGGTTTCAATGCAACAATAGCCTTGGTTTAGTGACAGTGACCAGCCGCGGTTCGCTTCGCTCGCGTTTTATAGATTGTATGTTCTACCGAGAGCAGTCCTCGGCTCGCTGGAATGCTCGGCGCTGGGCCCGCCTCCGCAAATACCGCGCGGCCCTGCTTCGCGGGCACCCCGCGCGGGTTTGCTGCGGCTACGCTCCTCACAACCGCTCACCTCCGTTGGTCGACCACTGACTGACTCAGCCCCGTCTCTCGAACCGGAGTTTTTGCTGGTTTTGCAGTACTGACCGGCAAAACGGACGGTGTTTTTGGTATTTACTCGTTATATGCGCCGTAAGGCCCTGGTTTCTCCGTCGATGTCTGGGCCTGGGGATATCTGAAGCCCAACCAGGAAAACCCCAGGATTTGCATTTTATTCCCACCCCCTTGGGGGTGAGAATAAAAGGAGGATAATATCCCCAGATGCGTATTAGATGTGACAAGCAGATTAGTATTACAAACTGTAAAACCTAGCTCAGTTCTCAACACAATATTCAATTTTGCAATAGCGTACGTAGCCTTGCCACATGCTTGGCTGAGCGCTAACTCTCTGACAAATCTCGGTGGAGATTTGAGCTTAGCCAATAGGCTCGCTCGCATTTTATCCCCAGACCCAGACACCGACGGAGAAACCAGGGCCTAAGCCTACGTAAGCCTACGGCGCATATACAGTGTACTGCACTGTAACTTCTTTTCGTCCTGTTGTACATGTACCTGGTACTAGTAGTTATCTGTGCTGTAACGACTGCGGCGAACCACAATAATGTGGTCGGTTAAGTACGAGTGGGACGAGTGGCTGAACCGTGGGTTTCCGAACCGAGCCAGCACGCAATCTCGATCATTCGACGATTGGCCCGCCAGAGCTCAGAGCTCCAGCGACCAACGCAAGAAGTCAAGAACACCGACAGAGCTCAGAGCTCCACGAAGACGCAGCCAGGCTGCCCGTGAAGAAAATTTTTCATGGCTGTCATTGCCTCTCGCCCGACACCGCCTGGTCGGTCCAACCCCTCCGCGGCTTCGGTCAAGCGTTGTCACAGCCGCACGGTGCGGCTCGAGTGTCCCGATGAGCTCCCCGGCCCCTGGGATGGCCCCGTGTACGCAACGTTGGGACGCGAACCTCTGAGCAAGCGCCCCACTGCCGACACGCCGTTCCTCGACTCGGACGACGGCGCCCAGCGGCTGGTATGGGAGGCCACGTTGACGATCCTCCGGCATGACCAGCGTCTCGAAGATTTGCCGTACCTGTTGCGCGACTACGTCGATGCGGTCCACTTCATCCCGCACTGGAGACTGACCGAGCCCCAGCGCGACCTCAAGGCTGAGCTCCTGGAGCGCCCTCTACTGTCGGTATTTCGGTTCGTCCGCTTCTCCACGTACTTCGTCGCGTCTCCGCGCTGCGACACCAAGTTTGTGCGCAGGACGTCTGACGTCCATCTCTGTGGTCAAGTTATTGCCTACGCTGCTGCCTCGCGCATGAGTCTCGTAGACGATGTGGACCTCCTGTTGGAGCCTAGCTCAGGGTTTGTCTGCCATGTGGCTCTTCGACACTATGCTGACGAGCTCCGCCGCGTGGTAGCCATCCCTCTTGAGGACGTGCGCGTCCGTCATATCAGCCAGGCTGAATACATGCTGGGCTACCACCACCAGCTTCCCGTCTCCCTGGTTCCTTCGGACTTCAATGCTGCGTGGACGGCCATCGCCGAGCCCCATGGCCAAACCGCTTCCGAGGTTGTCCGGCGTCTCACCTCCGATTTGGCCGTGCCAGGCACGCCTCCCGTGGCCACCGTGGACACGAGCTCCCGTTCCGTCGCGTACATCAACCCCCGGGGGGAGAAAACCGCATCGACCATTGAGGAGTATGTCCAGGCCACCAAGCTCCCGCCGCGCAGGTCGGCGCCCGACGACGATACCGACGCGATCGACTCGCCCTCTCCGATTCTTCCGCTGCTCAGTCGTGACGACGCCATGCTCACCCCGTCCGATGTGTTTGCGGCTCCGACCAGGTCGTCCCCGCCTACACCCGTACTCGCTACCTCGGGTGCTGCGCGCCTGGCGCCACCGGCTGCAGGCCCTGGGCCGGCACCAGTATCCACGACTTCGCCGAGTGTTCGGGCCGACGATCCAGTGATCCAGCGCCTGTTCGAGCAGCAGGCACAGCTGTTGCAGCAAGTGTCATTACTATCCGCCTCCATCCTCCACCGCTCCAGCCTGGCTGAGCCTGGACCTCCTCCGCCGGCTTCCCGAGGTGATGAACAAACCTCCGACGCCCGATCCGACTATCCCGCCCGTACCAGCCCTCATGTGCGCGGCCGATCCCATCGGTCACGGAGTCGCTCCCGTTCGGTGCGCCAGGCGCACAGGTCGCACCCATATGGTTCACCCGCTCGGCGCCGAGCGCGTTCCCCGAGTCCGTCTACGTTCTCCCCGCCACGCCAGGCGCGGCCGCATTCTCGTTCTCGATCCCGGTCCCGCGGACGGCGTCGCCGGTCTCGTTCTCGGAGCCCACGTCGCCACCACCGATCACGTAGCCCGTCACGTCGGGCTCGCTCGCGCAGCCCACGGCGTCGTTCACGATCACGCGATCGGTCCCCACGAACCTCTCGACCGACGGGCAACGCCTTGTTCCGTCCGACGGACCGCGGTGCCCAAGTTCACGCGATTGCTCGAGTCGGCCCGCGACCCAGTGGCCCCCATCCAGGTAATGACGACTCCTTTGATCGGTTTGACGCCATGAGTCCACACGACAAGGTCTGCTTCATGCTTCAGCATGAGCGTTTTCGGGGGCGGTACCGGGCGACCAAAGTTGCCATCAAGATGTTGTATGCTGTGGACTTTGCCAGCCGTCCATTCGACCATTTCCTGTCCTCTGAGGACCCGTCGTCGTACCATCAAGACCGCACCGTCCTGCATGACGACGACCAGTGGGGTGGGCCTGAGCCTGCTCCCCGCTTCCAGATCCGCCGGGCGACTCACCTTCATTCCGTACTGTGGGCCATCCAGGACGCTGCGTCAGAATGGTACCCGCCCGATGTCGTGGCGGCGATACGGGCTGTGCACACCCATGCTATTTACGAGGTGCCAGGCACCGCCCCTCTCCAGGAGATTCATGCGATGTGCAACCTGTACCAGGCTGTCTTCCACCAGCTCTTCGAGGACATCCTCCACAGGACCCCGAGTGGGGACCTGGAGGGTCGTGCACGGCGCATGCTAAGTCGTGATTCTCCCGAGTACGTCCGTTTCGTCACGCGTGTCCTCAGTGATGCCGTACACCGGGCGCTCCTCCGCCAGCAGGGGCAGGGATCAGCCAACCAGCGGGCTCAGCGCCAGGCGCCACACCGCGGCCGCTCTTCCACGACTCGGGCCCCTGGGAACCAACGAGCGCAGACGCCGGTGATACCTACGGAGACTAGGAATCAGATTCCCCTGGAGAACGGAACCCAGGTCTGCATGCGATTCCAAGTCGAGAAGGACTGCACCTTCCCTCGCTGCCCCCATGTTCACCAGCTTCGGACGTTGCCCCCGGATGTCCTCCAGTGGGTTACGGCGCATCATGGTGGACTCAAGTCCGGCCACCCCCAGCACTCGTGAAGGCGCGGGGGCGGTTACCGTCTCGGGCTTAGCTTATCCAGTGATAATATGAGCCTTGACCTTTCGTTTCCGCCCCTGGTATCCGACGCGTCAGACGCGCGGCTTCGTCTTCCACGATCATCTGCGGTGGGCGCGCCTGGCGCTATGCCCTCTCGGGCGTCAACCGCCTTCCTCCCTCTGACTCGACCGGCTTCAGGCATTCCTTTCGCCTTTCATACACCTCTCGCCAGGTCCGTGTCTGACACGACGGCAGCGCCATCCCACACGCCTGGCGTTTCTACCACTTTGGATATGATGCTGGTCGAACCGAGTGTCGCCATGCCAGCGGCACCTGGTGCTCTTCAAGTGATGTCGTCGGCGTCAGACGCCCTCGGTTCTGGCACGGTTCCCACGGACCCGGAGGCGTCTGCCGCCCCTCCAGCGCTCGTGGATACGCCTGGCGTTCGCTCCATGGCGGCCCAGCTGCCGCTCGGGCCGAGTGCTGCCATGCCAGAGGCACCTGGTGCTCTTCCTGTGATGTCGTCGGCGTCAGACGCCTTTCGTTCTGGCACAGCTCCCATGGGCCTGAATGCGTCTGACGCTCATACGGCGCTCTTGGATACGCCTGGCGTTCATCCCTTGTCGACCCAGCTGTCGTTCGGGCCGAGTGCTGCCATGCCAGAGGCACCTGGTGCTCTTCCTGTGATGTCGTCGGCGTCAGACGCCTTTCGTTCTGGCACAGCTCCCATGGGCCTGAATGCGTCTGACGCTCATACGGCGCTCTTGGATACGCCTGGCGTTCATCCCTTGTCGACCCAGCTGTCGTTCGGGCCGAGTGCTGCCATGCCAGAGGCACCTGGTGCTCTTCCTGTGATGTCGTCGGCGTCAGACGCCTTTCGTTCTGGCACAGCTCCCATGGACTTGAATGCGTCTGACGCGCCCATCTCGGCCACCGATACGCCTGGCGTGCCCCCTCCGGCAGCGTTGGTGTCTGATGCCTCCCCGCCCACATCGCTTCCGGTGGCCACCGGCGATTACCTTGTTGCGGCCTTCGACGGGGGCTGCCGCCATTTGACGGGCAGAAGTGCTTACGCCTGGTGCGTCTGGTCACCCTGCCACGAGCTTCTCCACTGGGAGGCGCATGCCTTCAGCGAACTCCAGACCAACAACGCCATGGAGGCCCAGGGCCTTCTCTCGTGTCTGCGTTGGATGCGACATCACGGTCACACCACCAGCGTTCACGTGTTCGGTGACTCCGCGATCATCGTGGGCCAGGCCCTCATGCAGTCTGACTGCAAGGCTGCACATCTCCGGCCGTACGTCGCTGCTATCCGATCCTTGGGGGCGGTGCTGCCCCTCACTTATTTGTGGCACGTACGACGGGAGTTCAATACAGCCGCGGATGCCATGTGCAATTGGATCATGGACACCGTCTCCCCTGGGGTTGACGTCCACATCGACGGGGATGCCTGGCCTGACCTGCTTCCATCCAGCCTGTTCCAGAGCCCAGCTATCCTCTGCCCCTTCAACCCGGACGCGACTGCCGTCATGCCGGACAGACGTGCCCACTCGCGAGCGACCTGGTCGCTGGTTATCTTCGAGCTTCGGACACTGGGTCACCTCATTCGAGGGCGGTTTGTGCCACCGTGGCCTGATCGTCCGGTGCATGCCCCAGGACATGGTCGTGTGGGGCCAAGCCAGATCCATACCACCGCCCGGGACCTACCGTCTGAGTTCGATATCGACATCGCCCGTTCCTGCGTTGTCAACGGAGTCGCCAGATGCGTTCCAGGGGATGTCTTCGCCACGCTGCAAGATACCGCCAGGCGGTTCGACATCCCGTTTCCCATTGATTCCGCCTTTGTTGCGGCGACCTCCCCGCCGCTATCAATTCCTCTCGTGGATGCTGCCATTCTGGATGCTCTCATTGCTGTTCCCGACCTGGGCATCTCGGGCACCCTGCGCGCGTTTCGAGGTCAGACCTCCGATGATCCTCGACCCAACAAGGCGCTGCGCCCCTGGCTGTACAAAGTCCATTTGGCTACGTACCCCCAGCTGCAGCTTCTCTGTGCCATCGCGGCAGACGGCATCGTTCCTCCCTGGTCCAACCCGGCCGCCCGGCGTGGGGTTCGGCCCCTGCCAGACAACTACGGGGGCGCCGAGTCCGGAGCGGCGGTGGTCATTGACAAGCTTCTCGCCGATTACTACAAGGGCCGCTGCTTGGTTGCGACATTGGCTACGCTACAACGGGACCCTGGGTTCCATTCAAGTTCGTTCGCCCTGGTGGCCAAGAAGGACATTCCCCTCCACATCGATGGGCGCATTATCCATGACTTGTCGGCGCCGCCTGGCGGTTCGGTCAATGACCAGACTAATTCGGATGCTTCACCTGACGCTACGTGGGATCCATTTGACTCTATCGCTCAACGCGTTCGCGACCTTCGTCGCCGGTACCCAGGGTACGCTATCTACGCCATGGTCGCGGATATCGCGGACGCATTCCACCATGTCCCCGTTCATGCTGACCACGCGTCCGCTTTTGGGGGAAGAATACCGCGTTCCGATCATGGCATAGTGTCCGGGATGGCCGTCTTCGGGTGGACGTCATCTCCGGGGTTCTTCGCGGTGTTCGGGAAAGCCGTCCAACACTACCAACGCACTGGCGCATCGAGTGTTCTCGGCTATTTGGAACCATTTTGGATATTCCAGTGGGTGGACGACATCGTTCTCATCGAAGTTGATATCGACGACCGCCTTCAGAAGGCAGAACAGCGTCTCAGAGACGGCATCAAACTCGTGTTCGGATCAGCAGGCTGGCATGAAGGAAAATTTACGACCTGGTCGCGCCGCTTTCACGCTGTCGGCATCGACTGGGATATCCCCAATGAATGCGTCACGGTTCCTCAGAGGAAGATCAAGAAAATGCGGGGAGTCCTGGACGACGTTGCCAGGCAGAAGTTCGTGACAATGAAGCGACTGGACAGTCTGGTCGGAGTCTTACGGCATGTCATCAGCTTCATTCCAATCACAAAGCCTTTCATCCAGCGTCTGGTGGCCATACAGACAAGATGCCGTAAGCGCCACAAGACCGGGGTACCAATGATGGACGTCCTTCAGAAGGACATCCAGTGGTGGAGAGAGTTAGTCTTCCAAAACGAGTTTGCCGGTATTTCCATGGCATTGTTCGAGCGCAGAGCACACATCGATGACGTCTGGCTGGTGCAGATGCAACAAGATGGTCTAATCATCTCAAGTATGGTTCTCAGAGAACGCCTCCTGATCACCCCCACGGATACCAGAATGAACGATGTTGGAGTGACCCGTGCAATTGCCAGAGTAACCGAGCAGTGGGGACCTGGTCTGACCATCAAGGACGCCTGGCGTCATGTCACGGTTCACAGCGAGTCGCGCTGGATCACGCGAATCATCGACAAGATGAACTGCTCTTCGCCTGAAGGACAGGAACACTTACGCCAGTGTGCTTTGAGTCAGGCTCGTTACCGGATTCAC
Source organism: Phytophthora vignae f. sp. vignae (assembly GCA_016169955.1). Taxonomy (NCBI): domain Eukaryota; phylum Oomycota; class Peronosporomycetes; order Peronosporales; family Peronosporaceae; genus Phytophthora; species Phytophthora vignae. Next base: position 77,041 of record JABJUM010000090.1, on the reverse strand, counting down.
TTTTCGACCCACACTTTCAGCAGAACCATGGAGCAGACCCCAAAATGTGATGTGCATACCAGTACTAATCCGTGGTACCATGGCGACCAGGTGACGAACGCCGCCGGAGGATCGAGGAGAAAACAGCGCAGCTCAAACAGGCCGCAATCGCCAAAGGGACTCTCGGACGATACACCAAGAACTTCAAGTTCTGGGAAGCGTTCTGCAACGACTTCGGCTTTCCTGTGTGGATCGATGAGTTGCCCAGGGCTCAGCAGGCAAGGATGGTCGGATTGTTTGCCGGGTTGTGCGCCTCAGAGGGGCACAACAAGTCCAGGACAGGCAACAAGTACCAGACCTTCGATGGAAAAATGGCAGCGGTGGCATTCGCACACAAGGCAGTCCGGAACGCCAAGCTGGATTACCGTACTCCGGAATTTGAGCTCATCGCTCAAGGGTACAAGCGTTCGAACAGTCAAGTGGAGCGGAAGCAGCCAATTACTACACCAATGCTGCTCGAAATGCGAAAGCGACTCGAGTCGATGGACGAACAAGAGCGACTCTTATGGGGGTCAATCGCGCTAGCGTTCTTCTTCCTCGATAGAAGCTCAGAGCTTTGGGGACCAGTGTCCGTGGACAGCTCGACTGGCAACAACAGAACACACTGCGTCAAGGCCTGCAACGTGATCCTGCGAAACTGTCAAGGCGTCCGAATAAGCCCCAGGGGCGATAAGGCCCATTCGGCGGAAATCCTCTTCGAATCCCACAAGGGTGACCGGACGGCACAGGGTGTGGTTGTTCGTCACTACCGCTCAGAGCATCCGATGCTGTGCCCAGTGGAAGCGGCGCAAGGGTGTCTCCTGATACGAGAGAGATGGATCGCAGCAGGAGTGGCCCTGGGCCCATACCTCACATCTACCTCACGGCAAGGAACGATCAAGAAGGCTGTCGTAGCAAGGCTCATCAAGGAAGCGGCAACAAGCATGGGTCTGTCACCCAAGGACTACTCCTGCCACTCACTACGCATAGGCGGTGCTTGCGCACTTCTGGCGGCAGGGAAAAGTGACCTGGTCATACGACTAATGGGAAGGTGGTCGAGCTGGTGTTTCACAGTGTACACCCGCCTGTAGCCTGGCATGCTCCGAGATGCGGCAAGAAGCATGATCACGGCCTCGACATGGGAGCACAACGAGACCAATCACGATGCGCTCGAGGGGGAACTCCAGCGAGCCTAACTCTCCAAGCTAATCAAGTCTACTTGCCCCATGAAGTGATGATCGAAAGAGGAAAGTGGTCGGTTAAGTACGAGTGGGACGAGTGGCTGAACCGTGGGTTTCCGAACCGAGCCAGCACGCAATCTCGATCATTCGACGATTGGCCCGCCAGAGCTCAGAGCTCCAACGACCAACGCAAGAAGTCAAGAACACCGACAGAGCTCAGAGCTCCACGAAGACGCAGCCAGGCTGCCCGTGAAGAAATTTTTTTTCTTGTCTTCACGAGACTTGATTAGCGGCTCAAGTAGAAGTCCTTCTAGGACGGGTTTTCCCCCTTTCATAAGGTTTTATCCCGTGGTAGGACTTAGAATTATGAACTCCAGCGAGCCTAACTCTCCAAGCTAATCAAGTCTACTTGCCCCATGAAGTGATGATCGAAGGAGGAAACAAACATAATCACGAGTGGTGATTATTATTCGCCAATCAGCACAGCCCAATACCGGTAATGTCGCGGAGCTGGAGGGCGCTGCCACCCGGCACGCCCCTACTCGTACGGAGCTTTATCTAGGTCTAACGAACTCACTTCGCAACTTACCATCAAGCGTGCAACATCAAACTAGCTCGAGCCCGCTAAAACCAGTACCCAAGGACCGACAACCGATATGCGCCCCACTTTCATCGTCGCGCTGGTTATTGCTGCCACTCTCCATGTCAGTGGCGCCTCTCTTCCTTCGGCCAACAATCCCAACGCTGTGGTCAAGAATGATGCGTCGCCTGCTACCACCGATTTGATCGAAGCGGATGGAGGACGGATGCTTCGTCGTGTCGAGAAGGATGAAGACGACATCGACGAAGATAGAGGGTTTTCTGTGAGCGAATTGCTTGCGAAGTTCAAACCAGCCAAGGCCAAGCAGCATATCGCAAAAATCGAAAAAGCTCTGAAGGAAGCAGGCGACCACGAGGCTTGGCTCAAAGTGCAGGCACTGAAGATTCAATACGGCATTAAGTAGTTGCTCAGCAGCGACGCATGTGGGGTATGACCACTGGCACGTGCATCTCCACGAATTCGTGTATTTACTGCTACATGCTAGAATCCCGCTACTATGGTTCGAGTTCTGATGCGGGTAAAACTTGAGTGGGAAACGAATAAAATGTGCCTTTGACTCCCGACTTTTTGTGTTGCTTGGCGCAGTGCAATTCCCTGATTGGGTGCTCTACTGTTGGTCCGATGGCGTGATCTCTCCGTTGATGATAAAGTGGTTACCTGAGTATGTGGTTACTCTTAAGGATCTTTCTGTGACGGAACGGCCGCAGTGCGGGGTCTTCAGCCCACTCGTTATCGTTAGCGTTGACTGCCGAAAGCCTTGCCTCTGGAAATCCCAGTGACGACCTGCCGACGAATAGGAGTGTACTAACCGCTCTTGCCAATATTCCACAGCTGAAACATGCGCACAATTCTAAATACATGTATGCTGCAATCCCACCACGGGGGCCACGCAGTTGAGGTTTGGCTTTGTGTAGTGCAAGATCGGCGTCAAGCATTTATCCAAGCGAGTCGAAGCGAGGTCAAGAAGTTCGTGAGGACAATCTCGGTACTGCGCTGCAACACCCAAACATTTTGAGTTTCGGGGGCGTTGCCTCGATAGCTCATCTTGAGAAGTTCCTGGAGCCGGGCGATCTACGATAATATGTACGTCAGTCCAATCCGAATCAGGATCAGGCAGAACAGTATGGAGACTTCAATTACTTTCCTCATTCGTGGAAACGGGAGAAAATGCAGACATCGCTATTGAGCTCGTCTACTTTCACCAACACAGCATTATCACGGTGATGTCAAAGCCAAGAAGGAACTGCTCTCGGCTACAGTGGGCGCGAAGTTGGCAGTTTTTTTTTAGCACAAGCGCATCAAACAGCCCCAGCAGGGACATCGCCGTTTTGGACATCTCCAGAATTTCTGGCCGGCGGATCGCTCTCAGAGAATGCTGATATATATTCACTTGGCGTTCTAATAACTGAGCTTGACACGCACCGCAGATCTCGGCACTATAGGTATCATGTTGGGCATTGGTATTCATCGCTCGTTGCCTTCGCTGCGTATCTTCGCAGTGCTGGCCTGATACGAAGGCTTTAAGAAAGTGCGTCTGTGAACACATACTCATCTGAAATGTACAGCGGGCTTGCCGGGACCAAACATTTCTGCCACTACATGTACTTTGAAGTACATGAATGAACTACACCAAGAAACATAACAAAACTCGAAGCGACAAAAAAGTTTTTTCACAGTTTTTATTTCGCACCAAGTGATAGCATTTAGTGGAGACACTGATTCGCGAAGATTCACGTGCCAGTGGTCATACCCACATGTGCCGCTGCAAAACAACTATTTGATGCCGTGTTTAATCTTCAATGCCTGGAACTCAGTCCACTTCTGGTGCTGGGTTTGATCCTTCACGAACTTTTGGGTTTTCGAGCGACTTCTTAGCCTTGGCTGGATTGGCTGTTTTGAGCTTCCCTAACATGTCACCCAAAGTTCTCTCTTCGTCGACGTCGTCATCGTCCTTCTCGACACGGTGAAGCATCCGCCCGCCATTCGCCTCGATTACATCGGTGGCAGCAGGCGACGCATCGTTCGTGATCACAGCATTGGTGTCCTTAGCCGAAGATAGCGACACACCATTAACATGGAGAGTGACCGCAATGACCAGCGCGTACATGTAGATGAAAGTGGGGCACATACTGACAGCTGGGGCTTGAGGGCGCAGCGGCAAAACTAGGTCGAGGGAGTGGTTGGGTTTTGATTGTGGGGTTGAAGAGCAAATTGCGGAATGAAATGTGCGAGAGCTTCTGTTTTGCGGGGTTTGGACGTCGGGCAGGGCGTGTATCGCGTACGCACGCACGCACTCAGCAGGCTACTTGGAATGGTGGGCTACGTACGATAGATAAATATTGCGCTCGCTCGCAAAGGTGCTTTGTCCATGCCAGTTGCGATACATTCAGATCCTAATAATGTTTTGCTTATGCCGGTCATCACAGATTGAGGCGTTGTTTCGTGCGAATCGCCATTTGTACGAGGATGAAAATATACACATTTGGAATATACAAAATGTTAACATTTGTGCTGATACCCAGACCAAATCAAGTTTTGCGGGAGCTTTTTGTCAAACTGCTGTGGTGCTGAGGCTGGTCCTACGCACCGATTATCTCCTAGCTACGCATCATACGTGGTGTAAACTAATTGATGCTACTTCGAAGTATAAGCGTGCAATGTTTGAGCAACGAGCGGGTAGTCAATGCGGTATTTCGCAACGCATGTTGCATGCCTTCCTTGCTGCTGAGGACGAGGACGCTTTATCCACCGCCGCCAGACCCTGTTGATTAGTGCGCTTAAGCAAAAACAATAAGAGATATGTGCGTGTACCTGTAAGCCAGAGGTCCGAAATAATAATTGCGAATCAATTAATAATTGGGTTTTGCCGTATTAATTTTTATTATTGGAGATCATGGTCTCCAATACAATACAGTATTGCACCAATTTTTGACAATTAATATGAAAAAAGGTTGCCCACGCCAAAAGTAGCAAATATACGTCGGTAAAATAAAGGTTAGATGGCCAACAATGGCGATCGTGTGAGTGGAATACTTGCAGTAGAGCTATAATGACAATTAACATTTTTCTAATATATTCACCCAAGCCAGAACATAGTTGACAGCCTCGGCAAATGCATGTGTTTAGGTGTCTAGAGTAGTGCTGCTGTTGGGGTACCTGCTCCAACAGCAGCACTACTCTAGACACCTCAACACATGCAAACCACTCTTGTTTGCGCTTAGCAATATTGTTGTGCAGCAGTGAACAAATGCCTGTAAATCGCTGCTCCAAGTCGGCTTTGGTTGGTCTCCGCATCTGCCGCCAGTTTGTCAGGGAGGCTCATAGTACTTATTCTATACTTTTGCCTCAGAATTAGACTCCAATATATTGAAATTGCGGCAATTTTTTTATTATTGCTTCACTCTAAATTGTAATTTTTATTACGGTCTGATTGTGTGCTCAATACAATATAGTACTGTATTTTCGGACCTCTGCTGTAAGCTTCTATTCCGTCTACGTGCATTCAAGTCCATCTACTTCGGGACTTGCTTCGAGGCCAATGGGATGCCATCGAGCGATGGCTGTCCGCTTTTGAAATTATCTGCAGTAACGTAGATCATCAATGGTAAACAACTGATACGAAAAAAATCATACTTACAGTTAACCTCCAATTGTACCCTGTTTCCGCGCGACAATGATACAAACAAAAAATGGAGGTTGTACTTCAAATTTTTACTTGAAAAGTACAAATTATAAGCACTGCATCCATTTTTGCATACTGTAGGTATCGATTCAATCGTGACCACCATGAGCGACGCTCAGACGAATTGGAGCCGCCGCCTAAGCGCTGCCGTACAGCTACAGTCGACGTCAGCGAACACGAGAAGTAAAAAGGAAACAGTCGGGGGCGTTAGCATCACGCATTACAAGAGCACGCCTACATAGAATACATGTAGTGCGGGCTATTCTGGTGTCGAGTCGACAGCACACCGCCATTTCCTTTCTTATGTTACCCTAAATTCGGGGGGGGGGGGGGGTAGCAATTATCAATTATCTGAGAACTTTATACTGGGAACGCCCGAAGAACAGCTCCCAACGGGTCAATTGCGTCGGTAACTGCGCAACCTTCGCTACACGAGCCAGAAGGATGTCGACCGAGCAGGTTCAACGGCAACTTTCAGCAGACTGAGACAGTGAGACAGGAAATGACAACAGTCCCATGCACCAGCTTCAGAAAGTGAACTGCGGCACGCGCGATATTCATGGGTGTGGCCCCGCAGGGGCCACGCCATTGGCTCACGCGGGCCAGTTCTCCCTTACATGTAACACGGCAATCAGCACCGGTACTGTACTAGCACCAGAACCGGTGTTCCTAGCCAAGTCGAAGACGACCTAGTTGTTTGTATCGTCTTATACTAGGATAGCATCCTAGTTGTTTGTATCGTCTTATACTAGGATAGCAGTATTTGGTTAGTCTAGCCCTAGCAGTGCTAGACAGCCCTCATCCGATTATATCGCGTGCGTGTATTGTGCTGCATCCAGTTTGCTCTCCTCATTAGTGCACTACGTGTATATAGCTAGTGTTCGTACTCAGCGGTAAATCATGCAGGATTTGTATGCAAGTTGCTCAAGTCGTGCTTCGTGTCCGATTTGGCTCGGAAATGGCACTTTCTAAAGGTGCCAAAAGGATGCTAATCCATGCTGGATGTGCTAAATTATGCAGATGGCGTTTGTGCACTGCTTAGTGGTCATTAATCATGCACGACTTACTGCAATTCGTACTCGAGTAAGATTTAGAGGTCGTACAAGTTACAGTCCGAAGTGCCAAAAAGTATGCAAAGCAGAATACGAACACTACTCACATAACGTTAAGATAGATGGCTCATTCGTTCAAATGATAGTTTGGTACATCGATACTTAGACTGAAGTGAAGCATACTCACAGTCAAGTTGAACCGCAATTTGTCGGTATTAGTGTACTCCGCAAACATATTAGTGATTTTTACAACACACCTACTACAGTTAGTGCTGTTTGCAAACGCGTTTGTATGTTTGCTGCTCTATCACTCACTAGCAGATCAGGTTAATGACTACTGTTATCCGGTACCCGTTGTCGAGGGGCCATCCTTACTTTTGACTATTTCGCGAACTTTCGAGTAATGAGTAATGTGCTCGAAATTCCGAGCACATAATCTTTATTAAACTCGTGCGTTGCGTCAACTTGAAAGTATTTGTCTAACTCTAAAGACGTTGCTAGTTGGGATGCCATTCACGAATACAAATAACGTGCAACAAACGCTGTAGAGCAACTTTTATTGTGTTTTCTTCTAGATGACGCTTGATTTTTTTTATTCGCTTACTCACACCCGCATTACAGTCACACCTCTATAAATGACACCCAGTTCGCTCGGTCTAATACGCTGTTTCAGTTAAAGAATTGATCAGATAAAGAAATGCCTACACTTCAAATGGCTACAGTTTCATATGTTAGGTGCACAATACAAGGGCTTTCTTTACCTGGTACCCCTCCAGCATGCTCGTACTCTTGTTTAACGGTAGGCGCGGTATTGTCTGTTCCTACTCCTTCTTCTCATTGGTATTAGCAGAGTCGCATCCCCTCAACGTGAGTTTCAATACAGTGAGGTTATGAGAATATTTGTTGTCCCGATATCCTGCCACCATGCCTGCAGTTTTATCTTTTTGCTTTGTATGTACTGTCCCTACCTGTAGTTGTCTCGACATCATATTTTTTTGTTTTTATTCGTAAAATATATATCTACGCTGCGCCGATTGTAAAATACTGTGGCTAGCTTATTTATCAGTACAAGCTTGTAGTTCCTTGCAGCATCCCGAATACAATTTCTCTCTTCGCTCGATTTGTTGTGGTGAGAGTAGTGGTAGCAATGGCATACATGGGGGGAAGCAGGCATGTGATTGCGAAATATATTACTTTGGATCTATTACTACGGCGTCCATTTAGATGGTAGAGGCGCCAACAATGGCGACCATTTAGAGAATAAAGAGGTTTTTAATCAGTTATAGAACACATATAGTGAAATCCATATAATCCCGTTTGCAGTCGAGGAATCCTAACCAGATAGGGAACACATAGTCACTTAGAGGGGTTCATTTAGGGAGGTGCCACTGTAGTGGATTGATGAGTTACTTCCCCAGATTCATTCACATTGTATCATCCTCCGGTCTGGTCCAAGCAGCGGTCCGCCAATACTGTAATTAATTGTATTGGGGTCATTGCGAAGCCCTAATAAATATTACAAATTTTGTGCAAACAATAATAAATATTGCCGTAATTTATATTGTATTGGAACATAGAGCATACCATTTTATCGACTTAGAGGGGGAAGAAGGTGGCATCACCGAGAATGTAGCATCAGCAGCGCTCGAAACAAGCAGTTTAGGAGCATCATTTGCGTTCATATCGAAATTATTAAGACGTAAAGATTTCGCTGTGAAGCCCACCTGAGTCTCAATCTACGCGTAGTTACATATTGCGATCTCACAGTATTATGATAGCTGCCGGTGTTCCAATACCGTTTTATCTCGTTCAAATGTCGTTTCCGGCTAATACAAGCAAGTACTAGTAGCTAGGGTATGGAATACTTACTTGAATGTGGCATCGAAGTAAGCGATCTATGCCCTTAGTGCTTAGTGACCAGAATTTTTAGCATCAATCTATCGAAAAATCTATGCCAGCGGTCTTTTATCATATTTATTGTCAATAATTGGGTCAATATGATATTGTATCGGAAACCGGATCGCCCAATAATAAAGAATTTTCAGAAAACCAAATCATTTACTGTAATGCAATATTGTTTCCGACCTCTGGGTCCAAGGTGGCGATGCCAGACATGGCATATTTCCTAAGCCACATTATGTGGAATTACTCACAAGTCAGTGAATTAAACTCACAATTAAGTAGCACCCGTTGTCGAGTCAACAATCCATGTACGCACCACTGCGTAGCAAGAGTAATCTAGTGCTGCTTTATCGATATCATGGTTGGTGTAAAGAAGAAGATATCCGCGTGCAAGTCAGCTTCCGACAAGTGAAAAGAGCTTCACCTCTTTTAGCTCAAGATAAATACTTCAAAATTGTCTAACTTTACAATGGAGATTTTCGCGAATAGATTTTTTAGAGGAGGAAGCACAAGATGAAACCAACGCACGTGACCGCACGAGGATTAATTTCAGCTCTTCTCGCGAGCACATAACCCTCCACGCCACACCCTGGCAACGGAGAAGCCTGAATGCAAACTTTACATGTGTGCCCTTCGGCACGCCTGAATCGAAGGCAACGACGACTGAAAACATGTAAGCCAGATTCACAACACACTAACAAACAGTTTGCAAACACTTGTGCTAGTTATTGTACTGGGATAGGAAGCGACGAAGTGCTGTAGCCCAGCCCACACAGGATTAATTCGGGAGCTGTCCCCCCTGATGAACCAGTAAAATGTCTTAGGTCAATTTACAGTAAGTGATGTCGATTGAACGAGTGCTTTAGACTTCTCAAGAATGACGGAAGCTGGTCCAGTTTGCAAATTCGTACGAAAACAAGTCGATTTCACTATGTAAGGATTGCGCTGCACTCCTTGCGTTTTCGCAGCTTGCCACAGGCAAGCGAATCCCTCATTGTGAACAACATGCCTCCGACCGAACGGAGAAGCTGGATGCGTTTACCGAGCACTCGAATCTGATGCGACCGGCACGGGATTACTCTAACCGGCGAAGTGCAAGATTCAGAGGTACGCTGTAGGCGCTCTAGATCTATTACTAGTAGTGTATGGGGCCCGAGATTCGACACCAGAGCTCCTCTGCTGCCAACCAGTCTCGCAGTGATAGCAGTCTTTACCTCTAAGTCTCAAATCTCACTTTTCAATTTGCCTCGCAACTCAAACATCGCAACAAACAGCACTACAAAAACCAAGCATCCCGTCGCACCACTTCTTCAAGCTCCACCCTTCCTCGCCGCGCCGTGCCAAAACGCAACATTTGGTAGACTTGCTCACGGTCCCGGAGGGATTGTGTGAATCACACACATCGGACACTATCGGACCGAATCTCGTGTGGTGCACACCAAGAACCAAGTTGAAGTCGGGGTTGTGCTGTGCCTTTGTGCCCGCAGAGCTGTGAGAAGCAAGCCCCTGGAGAAGGAAGTTGCGCTGTGCCGTCTAGCCCGCATACAGAGCTGTGCTGAGGCCCCTCTGAGCGTCAAGTCATCATGGATGTGAACGTTGCTACCCAAGTGTTGGCAGAGGCATCCTCCGTGCTGCGCAAGCAGTAGGAGTTGATGGAGAAGATCGAGAATAGGCCATCTACAGACCGGCGCGTGGAAGACAGTTCCATGCCGCACTATGGTGGCTCGCTAGGCGAAAGCCTCGAGCTGTTCCTGGACCAAGCCAGGCTTTTCTTTGAGGCCAAGAACATCGATGACACGCATGAAGATAACCGCAGGCGTACTGGCCATCATGTTTTCTAACCTAACGGGCTAAACTGCTGCGTGGTACATCACACAGCAGCATGAAATTGCCGACATCACGGCGCTTGCAGCGGCGCTGCGCCGCGAATTCATTCCGCCGGATTTGCAGGAGCGTCTACGCGACTCGCTCTACCAGCTGAAGCAGCGTGAGTGTCGCGATCTGCATAAATACGTCACCAAGTATCGCCAGCTCATCAGCCGAGTCAAAGAGATGGGTGAGCTGGACAAGATCACGCTCTTCACGCGCGGTCTCGTGTCCCAGACATGCGCCGAAGTGGTGTATCGCCGGGGTAACGGGGTTACACGCACAAGTGGCTACAGCCACTTGTAACTCTAACAGACGCGATGTCTGTTAAAGGCACAAACACTTCCTCGGCCTTGGTGTACGTTACATCAAGGGCCACATTCATTTACGATCACCACGACGGGTGGTCCATAGACATCTAGGATTCCTATTGGTTGACAGCATCTTTTAACCAATGAGCGACATGCATAGCAATGGCATTCTACCAACCAGCCTTTGGCAGATTCCCAACTTAGAATATTACATTTAGAGGAAGTCAGAAACATAAAACAAAAATAGCAGTTCTCATTTTAACCCAAAAACATTATTTCGATCGTTTATTTAGATTAATCTATACTCGGAGGCCCGAGTATAATTAACTCTAGTTTAAACTAAGCTACGCTTCCTCATACACGTGCGCACACGTGTAAGCTGTTGTAGTGAGCCAAGGTAGGTCCATTACACCTGGTAGCACTTTGTAGTCCGTCCAACGACCGACTAAGTTGAGTTCGTACGTTACCGCACGAACACGGAGCCGAGAACCTTCCCATGGATACCGATGTGCCCATAGAAAGCTCCACGACGCCTGGAACCCATGTTGCACGCGCTGACTGCCCCCACCTGTCAGACCCAGAGTGGGAGGCCCTCCAACGACTGTCAACAGTCATTGGTGAGGCGGCTATAGCTACGATGCTGCGTACGCTAACGCCACAGAGCAACACGGTGTTGCTCTGGGCTTCATCTTGTGGTAAGGAGATCCACTCAAGAACAGTCTTGATGGAATCGGATCCGCCGGTTGGCCGGGTATTGGGATCCGGCAGTTGGTGACGGTGCTAGATCCCTTGGATGACGCCATAGTTGCTGGCAGAGGGTATGGTTGCCGGATCAGGGTCGTTGAAGATGGGGGACGTGGCCCACACGGATCCAATTGCCTACATTATGATCCCTAGATTAGGCGCGGATCTGTACCGATTTATTGGTACAAAGGCCATAGCATAGTGATTAGACAGGAAAGAGAGTCAGTAGTGGGCAGGATCCAAGCCGGATGGGAAGGCTGGGTACAGGCTAACATAAATCAGAGTCGAATTTGCTTGGGAACCACACACTTGGTCCTTAGTATTGGGATTAGTATTGGCCCATACTTTAATCAAGTGATTTGCCCCCCGCACACGTGGCAGACCGCTGGATAGCTTGGCCAGCAGCTCGCGCCCTTCGGCCCTCGCCCCCCAACTTCCCCGCTAACAGGAGGCGGCAAGCAACGTAAAGGAAAGGGATACAACACCCCCATCAAGGCAACAGCTCCGGATCTGGTATATTACCTATCGGATCCACAAGATCTACGGCCAAGACCAAGGATCAACCTACCCAGACCCGCGTGAAGGAACCCCCACTGCGGATCTACCCAACATCTCCCTAAGTCCCTGCTAAGGACGTTCAAGCTCGCCCGCTGCGCATCTCGTGTCAACGAGAGAGCAGATCCAGCCCGCCGACGGGTACACAAGGTGAGCCACTCAGCAACCCCACGGTTATCGGAGTACCCCCTCCGTTAGTCGGTGTCTGGGCGCAGTGTGTGAGTGTGGGATCCCTGCTAATTCAAGCGGATCCACTCCACCACAATGGTGCGCGTGCCCGGATCTCTTGGCGATGCGGGATTTCACCGTGAGTCCCAATATGATGCGTGTGAGCAACGAATCAGGAGATGAAGCGCCGACGGAGCTAGGATCACCGGCGGCGTCGCTGAAGAATGGATCCTCGAACCGACAGAGTGCCAGGAGGAGCTCTATCGGTGGATCAGAGGCGGATCGGAACGATCCCGATCTCGAAGAGAAACCTCTACCCCCTCCACAGGTCCTCCCGAGGACCCCCGCGGGTCATGCTGCGAAGCATAACCCGCCGGACGAGCACCCAGCAGCGAAGGCTGTTGGATCCTCGGTCATAAACCCCGCGCAAAACCAAGGAACTGCGTCCAAGAAGAAGACGCGAGCGGCGCGGAAGAAACTAAGGGCCCCAGATGCAGAGCCTGAAGATCGAGGCATGACCAAGGCGACGTGGACCCAGTCCAAGCTAGAAGTAGCCTACAGACGGATCATGTTGCAGGACTTTCTGCGAGACCATCACGTGATGCGAATCCTGCGGCTGCAACTACCCGAAGGACTCACCGGACCCGTGCAGGCTCCGACGATGACAATGAACAAGCTGGAAGCTGCTACAGACTTGCTGCGCCTGGCGCAAGAGGCAGGGCTTACAGTCGGGGCCTTCGAAGCCAAAGACCTCTTCGGTCTGGAGCTAGATACAATCCGGATCGCAGCGGCGACGCTGTTCAACAAGCTGACGCCTATTGTCGGCGAGAAAGAGGCACCAGAACCTGCTACGCCAAACCAGGCGAAGGAGGACGAAGCCCCGACACTGGAGTACCACACGGGATCGTCCACCTACGAGTCAGCTACCTCTGAAGTGGGATCGGACAGTTCGACCGAGCCAAAGCGTATGCCGCTAGGCCCGGCAGGTACCGAGCTACTAAGGAACAAAGCGACCGCCGGGATGTCGCGAGAGAAAACAACATGGCCAACCCAGACGCCGATTCAGGCGTTAATTCGACCAGCTAAAGTAGATCCACCACACGAGTCAACGAGCCCCCTGGAAAGATACTTCCAGTCGGCCATGGATCGATTCTTGCAAGAACGGAGCTCAACGCCGGCCCCGAAGACACGGCCTACCACTACGCGACGGAACAAGTCGGCTGCAGCCTACGTGGGGACACAAGACGTGGACATGGAATCTGTGGGATCGCGGGATCATCCTGAGAATTGGGAGTACGACCCCGACCACCTGGGGACAGTGGGAACCAGGAGAATGGCAGCAACAGCCGCGACGACAATAGCCACGCCCGCGGCTGGAACCGCGATGATTCAGCGAGTTAGGATCTCAGCCATCTCCGACTTGAAGGAGTTCACTGGGAAAGACCACGACGAGGAACGCGCTCGAGCCTGGATCAGTAAAGTCAAGTCGGCATTTGACACGATGCGGCTCTGGATTTCAGCCCAAGCCCCACGCTGACTGCCTGATTCGGGTCGGATTCAGGATCCAAGTGATGGGAACAGCCTGGACATGTACTCAGCACCCTGAATCAGGATGACCAAGGTGCATCCAGGCCGGACCAGGATCGAAGACCCTGAAGCCTACAACCCATGAGCCCCAGCCAAGATCGAGCCAGTCACGCTGCCAGAGCCAAAGAGGTGCCCGACCAAGCTCACTGATACTCAAGCTGCCTGACCGAAGCCCATGTATCGACGACGTGTATCCTGGACGGACGACTCTCCAAACCCCAAGATCCGACCATACAAACTCAAGACATTAACGACCGACCAAGCCGACCGTCCACGATCTGCTCGGCACATGGAACCTTGAACTCCCTCCCAGCTGTGCTGCCGATCCTCGCTGGATCTTTTCGACTCAAGCCGACGACAACCCATACTGAAACCAAGACAAAACTTCCAACACTGCATGTTACGATTAGTGATAGCCTACAAAGATAAGACCAAACAGAGTTCGTTTTTCCTGCTACAGCGCAAGTGTCTTCAGTTGGGGGCCAGGCTATTCAGAGCTGGTTCAGACTCAAAGGAGCCTTGTGTCTTTGGTTCTCCCCCTGCAGTCAGGGCACCTCGGCTAAGAACGTAAGGGTCGTGTGTGGAGCTCTCATAGTAAGTATCAGATCAAGTTAAGGCGAGTACCTGAGCTGTCGTGCGGCCAGGGTTGATAAGCTTTATTTCATATTCTAGTTGGGGTGTCTGTCTCAGACAGCACTGCCATTTCATATTAAACTACTCCTAGGGCGGTTGAGGTAGTCACCACCTAGTGATTTGTTGTTAGGCTACTGAGTGATAGGACGGACTGCGTTTTGTATTGTTTCGGCTATTGTCCCTCTTGATTGAGGGTGGTGCGCGATTGATTGAGGGTCTTGGGCTTGCCAGTGTCCTGGATCTACCCTCTTTGTTGACTGGTGTGTAGGGCCCACCGTCCAAGGGCCAACCAAAGAATAAGTGACGGTTTTGTGTATTGTATATTTGTGTATAACTCTGTATTGTTAAGGTTATCTCTCCGGATCCAGGCTGTGGAAGCTACGTTCTGAGGTGTACGTCGGCTCTGCTTCCTGGTCCTAGCGATATTTTCCTGTTTCCCACGACTCACGTAGTGCAAGTCTCACGTTCGAAGACAAACGACACCCAAAGGGATTCCACAAGAAACACACGCCACCCGGGACGACACCAAGTGCTCGTCCAGGGTTGTTTCGAGGGGACAAGTCTAGATCCTTTTCGGGCCACTGTACACCTGGGCGGCAAAAGGCGTTCACCCGCCTCGCCTCAGCTGGTGCGCGTGCCCGGATTCGAACCGTTGGGACTTCACTGAGTTGTGGATACATTTATTGTTAGGATTGAGGTTGCGAAGTCTATTAACTCTCTGACCGAAGCGTTTATGGCGAGAGGAAAAGGAGAAGACATGCGCGAGGAAGGACGCGATGGCGCGGGACGGGGTGATGCGTCGCGCCAGTCGCGTAGGTCTCAAGGGTTGCCGCCGGAGGAGCACTCCAGCCTGGACGAGGTTGTCCGGGCTGCTCGGAAGGCAGGCGCTGCGAGGCGCAAGGCGGCCCGCGAGGCGAAGGCCAAGTCGTCGGAGAAGGAACCGACTCCAGCACCAACCGTCCAGGAAGACGCGCACCAAGTGTCCCCGGATGGCGAGCCGGACGTCCAGGATCCTGACCCGAAGACTGTCCAAGATCAGGGTGAGTCCGTCCAGGATGAGCCCGCCAAGGCGTCTGTGGGAGGCGCCGATGAGGTTGAGCCCCCGGCGGCGGATCGAGTTTCGGACTCTCCGTCGCTGAATCAAGGTGCGGAGTCCAAGGAGACCCCGAACCTGGAAGACAAGCCGCTGCCGACTGTCCGAGAGGCCGATGAGCTCGAGGACTCGCAAGAGACCACGCCGTCAGCCCAAGCGACCCCACCGACTCCTGAGTCTGCGGCCCAGGAAGCTTCGTCCAGGACGACCCCGAATCAAGTCGTCCCGGACCAGGCTCCGGATCCAGGATCTCTCCGACCGGAACCTCCCAGTCAGAAGTTCGCCGAGGTCCAGGAGAAAGCGTACGTCGCGCAGCAAGTGTCCAGGTGGGAGCGGATGGAGTCCGAACGCGTGACCCCTCCAACCGTGGAGTACTCCTGGCCGACGCCTCGGCCGGATGCACAACCCTGGATGGCTGCCATGCTGACTACGTCCCGGTACCTCAGTGCGCGAGCACAGTTGGAGGACCAAGATGGAGGCTGGATTGCGGAATTGCGTCTCGACCGTCGTGACTTGAGCACCGCCCAGGATCTCATGGCCGTCCAAGTCCCGGTTCAGATTCTGACGCCGCGCAAGTGCATGGCCACCCTGCAAGCTCTTCTGTTCGAGGCTGGATTCGGGTTTGACAACCTGGTTCCGGTTTGGTTCAGGACGAGAGCGGTTAAGGTCGCTCCGGCCAAGCTGCGAGTGGTCATCCAAGATGTACTGCGTCTGTTGGCCCTGGAACTGGTGGAGTGGCGTTCACTCGCCGTCAGTGCGACGTTCAAGATTATCCCAGTCCTGAAAGCACAAGCCTCAGAGACCCCTGAATCTGAACAAGCATCCATCCAGGATTACCATGCTGAAGATCAAGACGGAGATCTATTGATGACGGATTCCGATCTAGGCCTACTTGGCCGGGAGTACGTTCTCCGTCTCAAACTGACAGGTCTCCGTCCGGCCAGGAGTCCAGGAGGATCGTCTGATGGCGAGCCTGAACCGAAGCGCCAGCAACACCACCCAGCCCGGCCGCCGCTTGCGTCACTGCCGTCCGTGTCGAACCCGTCCGAGTTGCCGTCGCCCAGGACTTCAAGTCGGAGTGATGTCGTCCACGCAGAAGAAGCCGCCCAGATCCAGGAGTATGCGACTTCGGACCCTGTCCCGAGCTTGGTCGGTACTTCTGGATCCCCGGAAGCTTCCCTGTACGGAACGATGTCTGGATCCAACCCATCCAGGAACAGCTCCGCGAGTTCGTCCTCGACCGCGCTTGGATTCAGCGCCGGTGCCCACATGCCACCCTCGACATACGGTCCGATGGCCATGTCGATTCAGGCTGGCCGTCCTGGATTCGCGGTCGGAGGAGGTGCTGTGGGCTATTATGTGACCCAGCGAGTCGTGTCGAAGCGCGCCGTGGAGGTGGATCAGGGTGACGTCGAGATGGCCGAGTCCGTTCAGACCTCCAAGTCCCGGACGGATAAGTCCAGGACCAAGTCTTCGTCCAGACACCGCCGGCACCACTATGAGTCTGAATCAGACTCTGAGTCGTCCAGCGAGTCGGAGACCAGCAGCGCCAGGAGCCGTCGTCGCCGACGATCCTCGAAGCGGTCCTCGAAATCGAAGCGAAGGTCTTCGTCTAGGCGATCCAGCCGGTCGGGACGGTCGCGGCGCTCACACGGATCCAGGACGTCCAGCCGGTCGTACATGTCGATCTCATCCGGGGTGGCCGAAGTTGCGGTCACCACGATGAACGACGTGAAGCGCCTCCAGGCCGCCCTGGACCGCATGGCCCTGACCCAGCAAGCCACGTCGGAAGCCCAGATCCAGCGTGAAGCCGAAGCCCAGCGCAAGTTGGAAGAGGCTGAACGCCGGATCCAGGAGTCCGAACGTCGGATGGCCGCCGCCCTGGCTGAAGGTCCCCGTCCGAACCCAGTCCAACCAGACCTGGATGCTGTCCTCCAGGCCGCTCGTGACGAGGCTGCCTTGGCCGAACGTCAACGCCTCCAGGCCGATGCTCTGAATTATGTTCAGCAGCAACAGGCCGAGGTGGAGGCGCGCATGGAGGCCGAGCGAGCCGCGTGGGCTGCGGAGACGCAGAGGAGCTTGGATGCTCAGCAGGACGTGTTTTCAGCGGAAGTTCCAGGCCTTGGAGTCCGAGCGAGACAACGAGCGAGAAGCTGCGAAGAACATGAGGCGTTTCCAAGCGTCCCAGATTCGGGACCTTCGGGCAACATCCACTCAGGTTCAACCTGGTCGGGCGACATTCAACCCTGCTTTGGCAACCACGGTCAAGTCGGAAAAGCCAAACCCTGAATCGGCAACCAAGATGAGTGACGTCAGTGCTGGACAGATCGCCAGTAACGGTTCACAGCCGGGACCGAAGAACATCGCCGAAGCCCAGCTTCGTGCGACCATCCCGGAAGTGGATCTGGCCAGGCTTACTTCCAGCACTAAACCCCGAATCCAAGTGCCGAAGGCTGAACCGACGTCCAGGACAGTGAAGGCAGAGGTGCCCAAGGCGACTGATCCCGCTAAGTCCGGATCCAAGCCGCCACCGAAGCGGCCCCCGCTCAAGCCATCCAGGAAGAAGACTCGGAAAGATGAAGATCCGTCGTCGAGCAGCTCAAGCAGTTCTGAATCAAGCGACAGTGACTCTAGCTCAAGCGACTCTGACAGCAGTCTGGATGGGGGTGACCTGGCCGAGGCCTCGGCTAGGAAGATCAAGGCTGGGGAAACCTCGCTAACGATCCACCCTTATGTGAACTCAAGTGCGCTGGAAAAGTTCGACGAAAAGGCGTCCCTGGGTGACCGCCGGAGCTGGTGGGAAAGGTTCACGAACCTGGCCAGCCAAGGAGGTTGGTCCAACCGGACCCGGATCAGCGAGCTCAAGATGAAGATGTCGTCTCCGGTCCGGAACTGGCGTGGACAGCTGTCGAAGCAGGTCCAGAATGACTGGAAGTCCCTGGCCAGCGAGTTCAGGAAGAAGTATCTGAAGGCCAAGACCTCCGACTCTGAGCGCTACTACACGATGAAGCAGAAGGGTGGCGAGTCAGCTCTGGAGATCTTCTACCGCCTGAATTACGCGGCTGGCAAGGCTGGCATCAACTACCGGTCATCCAGGAAGCACGTCTCGCATCACGCCAAGCGTTTCATCAAGGGCTTCAGACTTGAAGCAAGCCAAGCGTTTCATCAAGGGATTCAGACTTGAAGCAAGCCCTGAAGAGTCAGCGGTTCAAGCGGATCCCGGATCTGGAGTTTGCCCTGGAACAGGATGAGGAGGTGACGTTGGGTGGAGGTTACGATACCCCTCCATCTAGGACGCGCGACTTCCGAGCGGACAATGTTGGTCAGGGGCGGTTCAAGCCTCGACGGACCGGACGTGCTTTTGTGAGCCTGGATGGGAGCGATTCCGACCGGGATCAAGAAGCACATGTTCGTTTCGAAGATGAACCAGAATCCAAGCCTGATTCTCCTCCTGTCCCAGCGAGTGAAACCCTGGATGAAGTTGTTCGGGATGTCATCGCGGAGAGTACGGCAAAGGAGGACGAGATGAGGAAGTCTGTCTTCCGAATTCTGGAGCACTCGGGCTGGCGTCCACCGAATCAGGACTTCCGGGCAGGGGCGAAGTCGCCCAGACAGGGTGACCCTGATCGGAATAACCTGGATCGGTCCGACTATTGTGAAAAGTGTCACGAGTTTGGACATCGCGCTGAACGTTGCTGGGCCGACTTGATTTGTGACCGCTGTGGACGTATGGGACATCCGACGGAGAGGTGTCGAACCTTACCCTGCAAGAAGTGTGGTGAATTCCACGTTGGACGATGTGAAGAGCACAAGGCCATTCAGACCATCATGGACCTCATTCGCAAAGGCGCTTTGAAAGACCTGCCGAAGGCCGTCCTGGATCCCATCCAGGGTGGTCAGGCGGATCCTGGTCGGTCGTTAAACCAATAAGCCCGCTGGATGGGGATCCAGTACGCGCCGGGCTTAAGAAGACCCCAGGATTGTGTGTCTTAGTGTATGTCGGCCCTGAATTGAGGATGAAGAAACGAGATAACCAACAATGCATGACTTCTATGATTCAAGATGGACCCGCTGACCCTGTATCGAAACAACCTGAATCCCGAATCCTGAACGAGGAGCCTCTGAACGGAGAGATCCTGAATGGCCCAGTCGAGTTCAGGCTGAATTTCGGTGAGCGATACGGATGGTGGGAAGATCACGAAGCAGACGAAAACAGTCACGATGTTGCGATGGTACACGGTGCAGTGAACGATTTCCGGGCAAGTATCCTCCTGGACACTGGTGCGTCTGTCTGCATGGTCAGCCTGGATCTAGCGCGTAGACTCAAGCTGAAACTGCAGATGCACAAACAGATCAAGGTGTCTGGTCTAGGAGGCGTCCCGACTTATATCTCTGCCCGGGCTCGAATCAAACTCACCCTCGGTCTCTGAGTGGTGTACATCCTGGATGTATGGGTCGCGAACATTGGAGAAGGATTGGATGTGCTGTTAGGCATGAACTTCATGTATTCTGCCGGAGTCAGGATCTGCGTCCGAGAAGCTCTGGTTCAACTTCCGGATGAGGAAACTATCGTGATGCGAGGTGGACCGCTGAGACGCCGTCCAGAATTGGACTTGCCAGTGCTTCCCAGACGAACGCTCTATCTTCAACCAGGAGAGCACGCTATTGTCCGCATCGAGTATGGCCGAGCACACCCTGAACGGGATGTGGTTTGGGCCGGCCGGGGAGATCGCTGGGTGACGCAAGTCATCTATGCGTCCCGATCCTGGCCGGTAGCGATTAAGGTGATGAACATTTCGTCGCAGCTGATCTGGATTGATTCCCGAACACCGGTGGCCAGGATCGTCGCGTACGGACATTATCCGACTTACGGTCGTTTCGTCCGCCCCGGACGGGGTGACTACAAGGAGTGGCAGAAGCTGATGCAGGAGTGCGCCCTGACCCCGGAGGAAGAAGCTGAAGCGGACCGACTAGACAAACTCGCGAAGGCACAGGCGCCGCCGCCCGTGCCGAAGCAGGTTTACAAGTGGCCAACCGGGCTCCGGATCAAGACTGGACCAGACCGGAAGGAAGAAAAGCTGGTTCGACTGCAACCACCACCGCTTCCAGGGGAGCAGCCACCCAGGATCATGTGTCATGTTGCCACTCAGACGACTAGGACCCAGGATGCATGCATTCAGACTGATGATGTGCAGATTGAGGAAGTAGACGCGCAGGAGGACCTGGAAGAAGCGGCGGATACTCTGGAAGCTGGGGAAGATTGTCCGGAGAATGATCGTGGCGACTCGTCGGAGATGCTTGGGCCGGACATCGAACCTTCAGCCTTGGATGATACGCCGACTCAGGTTGAGATTCGGGAAGTGATCCAGGACAACGTCCCGGATCAGATCCCGGAAGCATTCGAGGATGATGCTCGTTTGGAGGTAGAGTTCGATGATGAAGACGAGCTGGAGTCTCTAGCTCCGGCCATGTCCGGTACCCCGATTGAGCAACTGGAGCGGGCGTATGCTCGCTGTATGCGGTTGAATACAGAAGAGCTGGACTATGAGCCGGCCGTCTACATCCATGAAGGTAGCGACCTGCTTTCCCAACTGCGGGACGAGTTGGCCCTGATTCCCGAATTGAAGGATCTCAGTCCGGAGTGCAACATCGAGAAGGCTGACGTAGGAGAACCAGGGCGAACGACCCAGATCGAGGAAGAGCAGCTACGTGGTATCCTGAAACAGCACCGCACGATCTTCTTGGGAGATGGGAACGCAGCTCCGGCACCTGCTCGTGGGGTCGTGTGCGACCTGGATGTGGGCGACGCAAAACCTGTCGCCCAACGTCCACGATCGATTGCCCCGCGACTGTTTACCAAGGTGTATGAGCTGCTCAAGAAGCTCCTGGAAACAGGCCTGATTGAGACATCCACGTCTGCCTGGGCCTCTCCGATTGTCATCGTCCTGAAGAAGAACGGAGTTGACATCCGGATGTGCATCGACTACCGAGTCGTTAACAGTTTCATCCAGCTTTCGAATTACCCGCTCCCCCTGATTGACGACCTTTTGATCGGTTTCGAGAGTGCGATGTGGTTTATGAGTCTGGATATGGCGAGTGGGTTTTGGCCCATTACGATGACTGAGCGTGCAAAGCTAATTTCGGCTTTTGTGTGCCCACTTGGACACTATCAGTGGGTACGCATGCCATTTGGTCTGAAAAACGCCCCGTTCATCTACCAAGCCATGCTGAACAACTGTCTCTGGGGATTTGTGAGATTGCCGCCCGAGGAAGAGGCCAAGGTAGACCCGGACGTTTTGGAATTCCTGAAGCTGGACCCTTCCGATTCGGGTGATTCTGACGGGATTCAGGCTGAACAGAAGGTGCCTGCCCTGACCGATGTCATGACGGTGTTCAAACGGAACATTCCCACACCACCCCAGATGGGGCCGGTGCTCGGTCGAAGTTCCTATATCGACGACATTGCTCATGGGGCGGCTACCTGGGACCAACTTTGCCAGGATTTGAACGCGCTGCTTTTCAGGCTACGCTATTGGAACATCTCAGTTAGCTTGCCTAAAAGTGAGTTTGGAAAGTTGTCAATTCCATATCTCTCTCACGAGATCAGCGCAGAAGGGATCCGGGCTACTCCGAAGATTGCAAAAGGTGTCCAGGACCTCCCGTTCCCGTCGACCCTGAAAGGGGTCCAATCGTTCCTGGGCAGCCTGAATTACTACCACAAGTTCATCGAAGACTTTCCAGTGGTGGCGGCTGTCCTGTACGAGTTGACGGATGACCAGATCCGGGCTGGACGAGACCTCGGCCAGGCCAAGGAGGCTTTTGAGATCCTGAAACGCAAGATTGTGTCGACTCCGCTGCTCAGGCACCCGGACCGGACGAAACCATTTGTGATCATTCCCCATGCCAACCAGTGGGCGACTTGCGCCGTCCTCGGCCAGGAATACGATGGGGTGATTCAGCCTGTCCGGTACACGGGGCGTGTCCTGAACGACGCAGAGCTACGTTACCACATTGCGGAGAAGGAAGTCGTTGCAGTCTTGCGAGTTCTGGAAGTGTTTAAAACCATCGTCCAGGGCGCCAAGATTGTGGTGTATTCAAGGTATTCTGTCCTGAATTGGCTGCTTAAATCCAAGTCGGCTGATGGTAGATGTGTGCGCTGGGGAGTCATCCTGTCTCAGTGGAACCTGGAAATTCGGAAGGTGCAGAAAGATGAGGACGGACTTGCTGCCATCATGGGAGCAGGCATCACGCCACGCGAGCATCTAGATCAGGTTGCTGAAACCCTGATTCCGGCCAAGGGGCGCGTCAAGGCGCCGCCCGTAATCAGTGTGGAGATGCTAGATTCAGGCTACCAAGGATATGTCCTGAGCTTTGACGGTGCTGCGAAAACGTCTACGCGCCGAGGAAGTTGTGGATGCATCATTTGGGAGCTCCCAGACTGGCACGTCCTAACCGCGCACGGTTTCATCCTGGATGACGTTACTGTGAACGACGCCGAATACCATGGCCTACTGAAGGGTTTGGAACTGGCGTCTGAATGCGGGATCCAGGATCTTGTCGTCGTGGGCGACTCCAGGGTCGTGATCCAACAAGCCCAGGGACTGATCAACTGTAATCAGCCCAACTTACAGCGCCGGCTCGCTGAGTATGAGACTCAGAAGGACAAATTCAAGTCAATCAGGCTGGTCCATGTCAAGCGCGACTACAACCAGGCTGCAGATTACCTGACGTCTAAAACTCTGGCGCTGGGTGAGTCGTGGCAGGTCCAGGATGCCCAAGAGCTCCTTCACCCGAAACATGTGTCGAAGATCCAGGAAAAGCTCATGAAGACGGTCGTGATCCTGGATGAGGCAGCCCAGGTTGACGGCAAACCGGACAATCCGGATCAGGTCGCTCTGGTGTCGATTCAGGAAGGAGGCGGCCACGCAGGCGTGGATTCCGAGCCGTTGCCCCTGGCTGCTCGCGTTATGGCTGCAGTTACTCGGAGTCGAGCCGCCGACGACTCAGAAGACCGATCCCCGATGGGCCCACTCGAGTATCAGGCTGAGCGGTGGAGGCGCATCAAGGCACATCAGGACCAGGACAGCCAGCTTGTGGAGATCAAGGAATTCCTGAATGGTGAGTTGGAAGACTTCTCTCATCCTCAGATACGACGGATCTCCAAGCAGGCTGAGCTTTTCGCCCTGGATGCCAGGGGCGTTCTCTACCGCCTGAGTCGGGCCACCCGTGATCGGCCCAGGGACATGAACGAGGAGCTCAGGTTAGTCGTGCCTGAATCTCTGAAGGCGGACATGCTCCACTACGCCCACGAAGATTTTCAGGGTGGTCACCAGGGTATTACCCGGACCCATGAGAAGCTCCGTTCAGAGTTCTATTGGCATGGTATGTACGCTGATGTGGAGGCGTTCGTGAAAGAGTGCACGGATTGTGCTAGTGGCAAGGGGCGTCCGCCTAATCCAGGCCCGTCTCCCGGAAACATTGAACCTAGGCGACCTTTCGAGGTTGTCTCAATGGACTTTGTGACCCACCTGCCCAAATCGGAGCGCGGAAACACGTTCCTATTACTATTTCAGGACGCTTTTTCCGGATACGTGATGTGCAAGCGGATAGACTCCACGACTGCCCAAGATGTCGCCGAGGCCTACGAGGAGCGGGTATTCAGGAGGTTCGGGGCAAGTTCAATGCTACGCCACGACCAGGATCCTAGATTTATGAGTGAAGTCTTCACTCGGTTCCGGGATCTCCTGGGTAGCAAGCAGCGAGCCACCCTGGCTTACCGGCCCCAGGCTAACGGCCAGCAAGAACGCTCCGTCCAGACCGTGGCCAGGAGCATCCGGGCTTACGTGGCTGAAGCAGACCAGAGTGACTGGGACGAACACGCCGAAAGGCTCATGTTTGCCCTGAATACCTCTTTCGACGCAACCAGACTCGACACCCCGTTCTATTTGGTCCACGGTTGGGACGCTCAGTGCACTGTGTCCGCCATGCTAGGGCCTAAGCCTTCCAGTCTTCCTGAGCGTACGGCTTACGAGTGGCGACGGAAGTTTCAGCGAGACTACAGTTACGCCCAGGCGTGCGCTGAAGACTTGCAGAAGAAGTCCAAGCGTGCCCGTTCGGAGGAGCAGACCAGAAAGTGGCGTGAACTATCAGACAGAATCAAGACTGGATTCGAGATCGGTGACGCCGTTTGGCTCTACATCCCGAGAGTGCAACCCGGTCTGAGTCGAAAGCTCGCTCACCTTTGGCATGGCCCGTTCCGAGTGGAGGAGATTCAGGACGATTTCCGAGTCAGGCTCAAGATCGAAGATACCGGATATCGTGTGAACCCGTGGGTGCACATCAGCCGCCTGAAACCACGAGCGCTTTTCCCAAAGCGGCCGACTACTGAGATCGAGGTGGAAGAAGATGATGATTTCGACGCGGCATTGTTACCAGAGGACAGTTGGGAGGCGGACAACCAGAACCAGGAGTACGAAGTTGAGAAGATCCTGGATCTACGCTGGACGAAGCGTACTCGCACTTCGAGACGTGTGCGAGAATACCTCATCAAGTGGAAGGGTTATGACGACCCTGAATGGTTGCCCGTCACCCAGCTGAATTGCGGGGCTCTGCTTTACGAATTCAACCAGGGCGCTCGAGCTCGGGCCCGTTTCCAGGCTATGCAAGCCGGAGACGATCACCCCAATGTTCAATAGCCCTGGTTCCGACCAGCCCGATTGGAAACAGACCGTCGAATTGTGAAACTGCTGAAACTGCCTGATTGTAATGTGACCGGGATCGCCGGCATCTGAATGCGTGCGAACTGAGGCGGATTGGGTTGTGACTGTTGGATTGTGGATTTCGGCCGAAATGATGCGAAGTGATTTGACTGGGCGAAGGGGCGCAGAATGGTCGCCAGACTGGGTAACCGTCTAACGGGACATGGATTCGGGGTGACATCCCACCCGAGACTGTCAACGTGGTCGTGGAGTCTAGTCGTGACCCGTCAACTCGGAAAGTGATGGACCTCGGTGAAGGATCAGGACTAGAGGGGCGGTTGACACGATGCGGCTCTGGATTTCAGCCCAAGCCCCACGCTGACTGCCTGATTCGGGTCGGATTCAGGATCCAAGTGATGGGAACAGCCTGGACATGTACTCAGCACCCTGAATCAGGATGACCAAGGTGCATCCAGGCCGGACCAGGATCGAAGACCCTGAAGCCTACAACCCATGAGCCCCAGCCAAGATCGAGCCAGTCACGCTGCCAGAGCCAAAGAGGTGCCCGACCAAGCTCACTGATACTCAAGCTGCCTGACCGAAGCCCATGTATCGACGACGTGTATCCTGGACGGACGACTCTCCAAACCCCAAGATCCGACCATACAAACTCAAGACATTAACGACCGACCAAGCCGACCGTCCACGATCTGCTCGGCACATGGAACCTTGAACTCCCTCCCAGCTGTGCTGCCGATCCTCGCTGGATCTTTTCGACTCAAGCCGACGACAACCCATACTGAAACCAAGACAAAACTTCCAACACTGCATGTTACGATTAGTGATAGCCTACAAAGATAAGACCAAACAGAGTTCGTTTTTCCTGCTACAGCGCAAGTGTCTTCAGTTGGGGGCCAGGCTATTCAGAGCTGGTTCAGACTCAAAGGAGCCTTGTGTCTTTGGTTCTCCCCCTGCAGTCAGGGCACCTCGGCTAAGAACGTAAGGGTCGTGTGTGGAGCTCTCATAGTAAGTATCAGATCAAGTTAAGGCGAGTACCTGAGCTGTCGTGCGGCCAGGGTTGATAAGCTTTATTTCATATTCTAGTTGGGGTGTCTGTCTCAGACAGCACTGCCATTTCATATTAAACTACTCCTAGGGCGGTTGAGGTAGTCACCACCTAGTGATTTGTTGTTAGGCTACTGAGTGATAGGACGGACTGCGTTTTGTATTGTTTCGGCTATTGTCCCTCTTGATTGAGGGTGGTGCGCGATTGATTGAGGGTCTTGGGCTTGCCAGTGTCCTGGATCTACCCTCTTTGTTGACTGGTGTGTAGGGCCCACCGTCCAAGGGCCAACCAAAGAATAAGTGACGGTTTTGTGTATTGTATATTTGTGTATAACTCTGTATTGTTAAGGTTATCTCTCCGGATCCAGGCTGTGGAAGCTACGTTCTGAGGTGTACGTCAGCTCTGCTTCCTGGTCCTAGCGATATTTTCCTGTTTCCCACGACTCACGTAGTGCAAGTCTCACGTTCGAAGACAAACGACACCCAAAGGGATTCCACAAGAAACACACGCCACCCGGGACGACACCAAGTGCTCGTCCAGGGTTGTTTCGAGGGGACAAGTCTAGATCCTTTTCGGGCCACTGTACACCTGGGCGGCAAAAGGCGTTCACCCGCCTCGCCTCACATTCACCAGAGACCAGGCCCCAGACGAGGAGAAGTGTCTCACCTTTGCGGATCTACTCACGGGCCCGGCAAGGAACTGGTACCGACAGCTGAGCCGGTCGACGCGAACGAAGTGGACGGCTCTCGTGAAGGAGTTCCAGTCACAGTACTGCGGACTAGGAGTGTCGGTGGCGTGGCAGTATTATCATGCGCGCAAACGTAGTGATGAGTCCCCACTAGAGTATCTACACCGGCTGAACGTGGCAGGCATGCGAGCCCGTGTCAGGATCAAGGATGGCGATGCTAAGGCCCGCCGCGAACATTTCATCGAAACCTTGGGAGATCCCGAGTTTGCGGATCAGCTAACGTTATTGCGGCTGAGCGATGCAGAAGAGCTGGAGGAAGAACTGCGAGCGCGAGAACGATCGAGGTCCCGGCACAAGAAACCGGCAGGAGGAAACAAGTTCCGGCCGAAGCCAGCGGCAGCGCCACAGCCTTCGGCACCTGCCCGAGCCGTCAGGGCGATGCACTTGCCGATGTCAGATAGCGAGTCCGACACAGACGAGTCGGGATCCGAGACTGAGCTACACCGGGCATACGTAGCCGCGGCGAGTGGAACGCCGCCGGTGGAACCTACGCCTGCGACCGGAGACCACCCCACCTCGCTGACTACGAACCAACCAGTGGCAGACTCCAACGACCAAGATCGCCGCCCTCGCTACCCGAACGACGGACAACGCTGCTCGCACTGCGGATCCAGGCAGCACTCGGACCTGGGGTGTTGGAAGCGCCTCGTCTGTCAGAAGTGCGGCAAGAAGGGTCATCCGTCGGATCGATGCTTTTTTGTGTGTCGTGGATGTGGCGAGCTTCACGATCACGGCAAGTGTCAGATGGAAGAGTTTTACAATCTGATCCGCCAGTGGTTTGATCCCAGTAAGCACCCAGGGCTCCTGCCAGAAGCGGCGGAGAAGATGTTAAACTAGAACGCTCGCCGGGTTTGAATCCGGTACGAGACGAGCGTTCTACGTTCTGCATCTATGCATTTGTGGACAAGCAATCAGGACGTCCGGAGAAGGTCACAAGATCGGGACTCTCTGATAATACACGTGATCATGAAGGAAAACGTGTCGCTTCTGTTGCGAGTCTGCGTGCACCCGATGAATACAGGAGGTCGGAAGTGTCTATGGCTTTGGATCTGATGCCTGGAGAGTCGAGAGGGTACTGGAAGTACTATGTGCCCGGGAAACACTTCAAGCAAGCCAAGGTCAGCAGTAAGATCAACAACACCAAAGCAGTAGTCATGCTTGACTCTGGATCCGAGGTGTCAATTATCGACACCACCTTTGCTCGTGAGGTAGGATGCTATGTGGATACAAGTCAGAGTCAAGAGGGCCTCGGCATAGGAGAGAAACTGTACGTGGCCACCGGGAGGACAAGGATCAAACTCACGCTGGCCGGGCACCTGGTGTATTACTACGATGTGTGGGTGGGAGACGATCTGCCCCCAGACTACCAGGCGATCCTAGGCATGGACTTCATGGTACCGGCCGGGATTCGCTTGGATCTCGGAGATGGATCCATGTGCCTACCAGATGAGATCCGAATCCAGCTACATGGGCGGCGACAGATCTTCAGTGACCGGGCGCGAACGGTAACGGTCGGCCAATGGTTGTCGCTTAAAGCGGGCGAGACGGTCGAGCTACCACAGTGCATACGTCTCTCGGACTCCGAACAACTGTGGCTCACAAGGGGTAAACAGTGGGTGCCCACGTTGGCCGCGGGACTGGGAAGGACGCGTTACCTGCGGATCACCAACATCGGAGATACACCAATCTGCCTGCAACATCACGATCAAGTGGGTATGTGGTTAGCCGGAGATCATGTCCCCCGCAGACCCGGTCTCATATCCTTCGGATCGAGACGATACGCTGAGTGGCAAAACCTGGCGTATAGCGCCACGACTGACGAGCGACCCGGGCCAACTCCGGAATCACCAACACCGGCAGTCCCCAAACCTGTCTATCCGACACCCAAAGGGATAATGAGCCGGCCAAAGGGGGTGGCTAAGGACCCACCGGTCGTCACACGCGTGTTGGCAATGCAGCTGGGAGGACAGGCCCTGGACCACCCGGATCAGGCGCTGCGAGCAGAAGGGGAGCCGAAGAGGGCCGAGATGAAGAGCGAGCCGCAAGCATCGTTGAAGCGACCAGTAGGTGCGGCCGACGACATGGCCCGGCAGGATGGGCTGACAGTAGCCCATTTGAAAATTCGGAGCCCATCTCGAGGATCGCAGGGAGCGCAGGCGAATCCACGCGACCGTCTAGCCACCCATCGGAGCCAGTGGAGAAAGAGACCGCAGACACGCAAGACGACCCCACGGAGGATCCGGAATCCACAAGGACGCCTCCGACCACGCTTCGGCGGAACGACAAGAGATATCCCCAGGATCAAGAGATAGTTCAGGGACAGAGCCGGCAGATGCAGAGACTGAAGACGCGGCCCCGACGGCGGACGTGTACGCGCATGAGGCGAGTGCTCTGCATGCCGAAGACTACGAAGGAGAACTCGCAGTGCTGCCCGAGGTAACGGCTACCACGGCAGAGGTCCGGGTGGAAGACCTGCACGTGGGCGATCCAGGAGAGAACTCCCCGGAGGAAATCCAGCAGCTGATAGACGAGATATGGGCGTACAAGCATCTCCTCATCGGGAAAGGCAACGCCCTACCTCCGGCCGCCGTGGGCGCAGTCTGTGATATCGATGTGGGAGATGCGAAGCCGATTGCACAGCGTGTGCGCAAGGTGGCCCCGCAGTACCGGGAGAAGCTCTCGGATCTCCTCAAGGGACTACTCTCGGCCAAAATCATCAGCACCTCGACGTCCTCATGGGCGTCCCCCATCGTGGTCATCATCAAGAAGAACGGGGTGGATATCCGCCTCTGTATCGACTACCGGCTAGTGAACAGCCTGACGAAGCTGATGATCTATCCCATGCCACTAATCAACGACTTGCTAGAGGATCTCGATGCTACGTTATGGTATTGTTCACTGGACATGGCAAGCGGATTTTGGGTGGTGTCGATGACCGAGCGTGCACGAGCGATCTCAGCTTTTATCACCCCATCGGGCCTGTACGAATGGAACAGGATGCCATTCGGGTTGAAGAACGCGCCTCAGATCTACCAAAGGCTGATTGACAATGCACTGTATGGTTTCCTCCGGATCCCGCCGGCCGCAGAAGGAAGCGGTCTCGTCGATCTCTTCAAGGAAGGCGAGCCAGACGATAGAGGAGAGCAATCGGTGTTGGGGCGACGTTCGTACATTGATGACATCCTGGTGACAGCTACTTCGTGGGATCACCTGTGCGAACGGGTGCGGAAGCTGCTAGAGGCGTGCCACAAATGGAATTTGTCGATCAGCGTAGCCAAGAGCTTTTGGGGTTTCAAGAAGGTGGATTATCTCGGTCATCGAGTGTCCGCAGGAGGTCTGGAGGCGCACCCTAAGGATCTGCAATCCTTGACTGATCTGCCGTTCCCGAGGACCCTCCGAGCGATGCAGTCGTTCCTCGGAAGTCTAAACTACTACGGCCGCTTCATCGAGAATCTGGCAGTGTATGCGGCGATACTGTACGAGTTGAGGGAAGTTGATTTCGCGGAACTGAGGCAGCGGCCGGTAGTGAAGCGATCCGAGGATGGTGAACCAGAGGAGGGCGACCACAGCGCGAAGTGGGGCAGAGCTGAAGCAGCCTTCGCCACATTGAAGAGTAAAGTTGCGACCACACCGATCCTGCGTCACTTCGACACAGAAAAGGAACCCGTAGTGATCGTCTATGCCAGTGAGTGGGCGATCGCCGCGTCGCTTACACAGGAGCATGACGGCGTTCACCTGCCGGTAATGTTCGTCAGTCGGACGCTGAAGCAGAACGAGTTGAACTATGGCATCGCGGAGAAGGAAGTGTTGGCGATCCTGCGGATGCTGGACCGCGGTTACTCTTTGCTGGTAGGGAGACGGATCCGAGTGCTAACTCGTCATTCCACGCTCGCGTGGTTGTTCAGATCGACGGGGCTGCAAGGACGTCTGAGCCAATGGGCTGCACTACTGTCACCCTGGACGCTTGAGATCGAGCGATGCACCAAGGGAGAAGACGAGATCCTAGGGGCGCTGGCCGCATGCATCACCCCAAGAGAGAAAGTCGACGAAGCACTGGCTGTGATCGCCCCCCGGAAGGAGCCACGGAAAGTAATATCCATGCCCATACCGACGGTGGAGCCGGAAGAAGAACTGTGGGTAACGAGCTTTGATGGATCCGCCCGAGTGAAGAGGGGCGGCGGGGCCTTCAGTGCAATTGTGTGGGCTTTGCCTGGGTGAACAGTGGTCGCTGCGGCATCGAAGTATGCTGCCGACCTGACTGTAAACGAAGCGGAATACAACGGATTACTTATCTGCTTCGAACTGCTACAAGGACTGGACCCCCGACGCCTGGTGATATGCGGCGACTCTAACTTAGTGATCCGTCAGATGCGTGATGAGATTGACTGCAAGGCGCCGAGCCTAACACTTCTGAGACGGAGAGCATTGGAACAGTTACGTAAGTGGACGACCCATGATCTGCTGCACGTGAAGAGGGCGTGGAATGCGAGCGCAGACAGTCTAGCCAGTGCCGCCCTGCAACGAGAGGAGGGACGAATCGTGGAGACTAACGAGGAAGTGGAAGACCTGGTCACACTCAACCGTCTCGACGAAGTGTTAGTACCAGCTACGGCGAACGACACAGTACGAATCGGTGCCGTTCGAACGCGATCCCAGGCTGGGAAGAGTATGAAGGCGAATGCGCTAGAAGAAGAAGTGGTGCAACAGCTACGTATAGAACGGATCCGCCAGGCCCAGGGAGAGGAGGCGTGGATCCAGCAGTTGAGACAGTACCTGCAAGGTGATATACACGCGCTGTCACAGAAGGAGGCCAAGGCGTGCAGCCTGCTGGCAGCGGACTTCGAGATGGACGCGCAAGGACTGTTATATTACTGCACACCATCGGCGAGAGCAGAAGCGGATCGGGACGGTCTATTTCGGCTAGTCATCCCAGAGTCTCTGCAGCTGGACGTGCTCCATCACTATCACGTAAGTCTGGAAGGAGGACACCAAGGGATCAGTCGGACGTATCAGCGGATCAAACCCCACTTCTTCTGGAGGGGAATGTTCGGATCCGTGCAAAAGTTCGTTGGAGAATGCGTCGATTGCGAGACGGGCAAGGGGCGACCGACGATCAGAGGAAGGTCCCCTGGGAACATCCGGGCGACATACCCGTTCCAAGTGATCGCGATGGATCATATCCCGTCGCTCCCGAAGTCGAAGAAGGGCAACACCGAGCTGCTCATCTGGGTGGATCTGTTCACAGGATATGTGATAGCGAAAGCCAGCGCATCCCGCACCGCACAAACGATCGCCGAGTCTTACGAGGAGTGTGTGTTCAGGCGGTTCGGTGCGAGCGAGGTGATCCGCCATGATCGTGAACCCGGGTTTATGTCGGATTTCTTTCGCGCCTTCAACCGTATCCTGGGCCAACGTCAGCGAGCTACTATGGCATATCGCCCACAAGCTAACGGGACGGCAGAACGGATGGTACAGACTATTACTAGGGCCACCAAGATGTATGTGCAAGATGAGGATCAGCGAGATTGGGATGAATACGCGGAACGGCTGAAGTTCACACTAAACACCGCCCACGACCGGATCAGGGGCGATACACCTTTTTTCCTAGCGCATGGCTGGGATCCTAAGACTACCCTGGAAGCGACGCTGCCCGTGGGCAGTACCAAGAGACGAGACTCGAACCCCCGCCGTTGGCGGTATCAGATCCAAAAGTCTTACCAGCTCGCCAGGCAGAAGGTGAACGAGAAGCTGAAGACAGCGATCGCGGAAAGGGCAGAGGCGCGGAACGAGCAAGCTACATCCCACCAGATCGAGACTGGATCGCGCGTGTGGCTCTACCTGGATCGGGTGAAAGAGGGCTACGCGAGGAAACTCGCACACATGTGGCACGGACCCTTTCGAGTGACAGAGATGGTGAATGAATATACGGTGCGGTTGGAAACGGCGGGGACAGAATACCATCTTTTTCCGGTGGTACATATCTCCAAGCTAAAGCTGGTGAAAGAGTTCCCGGAGCGCCCGCGGATCCAGTTAACAGTTGACGAAGCCGATCGGGTCGATTTTGATGAAGCTCTGTTGCCGGAGGATAGCTGGGATCGGACGCTGGAAGAAGATGAGTTCGAAGTGGAACAGATGCTGGATGTGAGGACAGGGAGAAGGACGCGCTGCGGTCGCACGCTACGTGAGTTTAAGATCAGGTGGAAGGGGTATGAAGAACTCTCCTGGGTGGATGAGGCAGATCTGAACTGTGGTGCCTTGATCCACGACTTCCTGACCGCTCCCGCGAAACGGAATCGGTTCCAAGCCATGCAGTCACATGAAGAAGAGTGGCAGGGGTAATCGCGTCGGTGAGTTTGGTCATCGACGCGGAGATCGGGCGAAGGATCTGCAGGATGGCTGCAGTATCAAGGAAGGAGGAGCTTTCCCAGACAAACAGGCTGTCAGGGAGAAGAGCTAGTGAAGAGATGGGCAAGGGGGCTGCCCGTCCATGAAGGATTGGAGGTACATGTATGTGTGACGAACGAGCAAGATGATGATGAACCATGGAGTGGATCCGATGACGTGGAGAGCTGGAACAATGTGGATCGTGAGTGAAAAAAATGAATTGGGTTACGATATAAGATCAGACGACTAGCTACGGACGGTACTACAGAAGAGAAACTAAGCTAGACGCAAGGCGGAAGCCGTACTCAAGTGGTCGAGAACTTCAACCGGAGACGGGCGAGGTTGAGCACGGGGTGGGTGTCGGGAGCCGTGCGGAAATGGTTACGCCAAGGGTCGGCCTGATCACAATCAACCAGAGCCTCCACCAGACTCGTAGGCGTGGGGCGCCCTGCTGCGACAGCTTCGCGACCGGGGAACCATGTAGTGTCCTCATTCTGCTGCGGGAATCGGGCGAACACGCGATCCAGCCAGAGATCCAAGTCGCAACAACCCGTCCAGCGCGCCTTCTCGAAGCCCTGCTCTTGCCAGGTCCGGTACTTCTCTCGAGCGTGGGAACTACGGTTCTTGCGGCTTGTGTAGAAAGAGGAGAACCAAGGATCCGCCCGCTTCAACTCCTTGGAGATCGGGAACGGGTGAGTGGATTCCCAGATAGCTTGCAAGCAGTCATTCTCAAACTCCAAGTAGCTGTCGACAATGCTCAGCAGTTGAGGTGAGGCGTCCGGATCAAACGTGTAGGGCGCCGGCCTAGTGGACAATACGAGCCAGGGTTCCCGGGCGTATAGCGCTTCCACGTTCGCCCGCGTGATCAGATCCGGCGCATACAAAGCTCGGTCCAGGTTGCCGCCTCGTCCGACACGCTCAGGAAACATCCAGCCCGCCGACAGCACTTGGTAGTCAATGACCACCCGGGGCGTGACGGTGGTCATGGTCAGCACGGAGATTTGAGAAGGTTCCCAAGGCTCCACCTCGGCTGCGGTCACAACACGTTGCTGCCGAAATCCCGGGACGAACAACTCCAGGGGTCCGAAGGGACGGAAAGCGGAGCCGACAACGTCAGTGCCGGAGCTAGAAGCATGTGCGCGAGGAGAGCCGTCGAGATCTTCGGTACTAGCCTCGCTGCCGGAAGCGCCGTCAGTCTCAGGCCCCTCCACCTCAATAGGAGCAGCAGCAGATCCCGCTGCGGCAGATAACACCCCACCTCTCGGACCATGGCGGCGGAGATCCGAACGCGAGCGAGCTTGGACCATGCGGAGCGTTTCGTCTACGGAAGTCGCGGAGTCTGTATCACTAGGCTCCGTGCCAGCTTCGGAACAGACGTAATCCACATCTTGGCCGTCGTCCGCCGGATCTACCACTGTGCGGACGGTGGAAGACTGATTAGCACTCGAGGGACCAGCGCAGGAGCCAAGTGACCGCGTGCGGGAGCGTGGGAGAACGGCTGGAGATCCTCGGCAGATGCGTTTGGGCGCTGAGGCTTGGTCTGAGACGGATCTGGCAGGAGGAGGCCGTTTGCGCTTGCTACCAACGACCCCTGAGGAGTGGGGAGGGTCCACTACCGCTAGAGAGGCGATCCGCTGGATACGTTCCAAGGCGGACGCGTGATCTTCAGTCAGAGTGCCGTAGACCGTCTCTAATCCATCATGCTCCGTCTCCAGCGAGCGGAAATCAGTCTCCAGGTCATCGAAGTCGCGGCGCAGATGACCATAGGCACCCTGAATGTCTTCGATCTGAGCCAGCAGATCGCGGCAGCTCCGGCAAGGAACAGAGTTAGAGGCGGACACCGCAGGAGTGACAGCCGTAGCCGTCATCCATCATGCTCCGTCTCCAGCGAGCGGAAATCAGCCTCCAGGTCATCGAAGTCGCGGCGCAGATGACCATAGGCACCCTGAATGTCTTCGATCTGAGCCAGCAGATCGCGGCAGCTCCGGCAAGGAACAGAGTTAGAGGCGGACACCGCACGAGTGACAGCCGTAGCCGTCGGAATGGAAGATTCTCGGACAGCTATCAGCTCGATTTGAAGAGCCTCTTTATCGGCCTGGAGGGTGGCCTGAGTGGAGAGGGCTACCCGCAACTCCTCCCTGAGCGCACCGGTCTCACCGCGCAGCTGGCCGAGCTCTCCCACGCGTGCGTTAGCTTGGGCCAGCCGTTCTTGAGACCGACGGAAGTCAGCGGAGAGGGTTTGATAGTCGCGCGCGTGCTGTGCCCGATCTTGACGGAGACGAGCCAGCTGATCTTCGAGGTCGCGAGCGCGGCGTTGGGCGTCGTGAGCAGCTTCGTGCTGCCGGCTGAGCGCTTCGTTCACTCGATCCACGGCGGCGGTGGCCAACTGGGAACGATGAGTGGCGTCACGCAGATCCTCTTGGAGTCGATCTCGATGGGCACAAATACGATCAAGAAGACCGTTCAGCTCACGGATCCGTTCGCTGCGAACGTGGAGCTCGAGCCGGAGCGAGTGCACAGCTGAGTCACCCCCGGACATAGCGCGCAGGTCCTCCCGAAGTCGTTGGTTGGTCTTTTCCACTTTCTGGGCGTGTTTCAACAAGTCCTTGAGACGGGTCTGAAGCTCGTCACAGCGCGTACGGGACTGGGCGAGCTCAGCGTCGGCGGTGGCCCTAGAAGCTTCGGCAGCGCGGATCTGGTTGTGATGATCCGAGAGTTGGCGGTGGAGATCCGAATTTTCACGGCGTACATCACTCAGGTCTTGGGCGATCTGGGATACCGACCCTTGCAAGGTGCCATCAATCACACGCCCCTCGATCTGACGCTCCAGTCGTGCAGCGTAATCTTGGAGGTGGGTAATCGCCTCTGTCGAAGTCTCACGCAACAGGTCATGCTGGATCCTCAGCACTTCGAACTGACGCAGCTCGTCCTGCATGCGAGCCATTCTGGCCTCTGCGTCGGCCGCACGGAGAGTGGCGTCGGCGAGTCGAGCTTGGCTGGAGTCGTACTTGCGCTGAACGAAGTCCACATACCGGATCGCAACCTCCCGCAGAGCTGCCGGCGCAGCGTGGAGCTCCTCGTTATGCTGGCGAGCGAGCGTGTAGGCGCGACGCAACTCGTCGTAGTCCGCTAGCACGCTGTGGTAGTGGGTGATCACCGCCAACAGCGCGGAGGAAGTGACTTCGGCAGGATCCAGGGACAACGCGAGCGGCATGAACGACTGCATGGGATCGGAGGGAGCGGAGTCACAGATAGCGCAAGGAGGAGACGCGCTCGGGGCGCAGCCGAACCCTACGGCAACAGCGGTGCGAGAGGTCGACATGGGGGCATCTGCCTCGTATGGGGCGTCGGCCGCGGGTGCAGCGGGCGCGGCAGGAGCAGCCTGGCGGTGACGAGTCCGGGCCATAGCGAAGCTGGAGGTATCCGGGAGACAACCGACCAAATGGAGTAGCCTGTGGGGGTGCCGGAGAATTGTCGAATGATGCGGATCAAAAGGTGGCACGAGGTGATGCCGTTGTGCAGCAGCGACCTCGTCCCAGGGGCGAGTGTGGTAAGGAGATCCGCTCAAGAACAGTCTTGATGGAATCGGATCCGCCGGTTGGCCGGGTATTGGGATCCGGCAGTTGGTGACGGTGCTAGATCCCTTGGATGACGCCATAGTTGCTGGCAGAGGGTATGGTTGCCGGATCAGGGTCGTTGAAGATGGGGGACGTGGCCCACACGGATCCAATTGCCTACATTATGATCCCTAGATTAGGCGCGGATCTGTACCGATTTATTGGTACAAAGGCCATAGCATAGTGATTAGACAGGAAAGAGAGTCAGTAGTGGGCAGGATCCAAGCCGGATGGGAAGGCTGGGTACAGGCTAACATAAATCAGAGTCGAATTTGCTTGGGAACCACACACTTGGTCCTTAGTATTGGGATTAGTATTGGCCCATACTTTAATCAAGTGATTTGCCCCCCGCACACGTGGCAGACCGCTGGATAGCTTGGCCAGCAGCTCGCGCCCTTCGGCCCTCGCCCCCCCAACTTCCCCGCTAACAGGAGGCGGCAAGCAACGTAAAGGAAAGGGATACAACACCCCCATCAAGGCAACAGCTCCGGATCTGGTATATTACCTATCGGATCCACAAGATCTACGGCCAAGACCAAGGATCAACCTACCCAGACCCGCGTGAAGGAACCCCCACTGCGGATCTACCCAACATCTCCCTAAGTCCCTGCTAAGGACGTTCAAGCTCGCCCGCTGCGCATCTCGTGTCAACGAGAGAGCAGATCCAGCCCGCCGACGGGTACACAAGGTGAGCCACTCAGCAACCCCACGGTTATCGGAGTACCCCCTCCGTTAGTCGGTGTCTGGGCGCAGTGTGTGAGTGTGGGATCCCTGCTAATTCCAGCGGATCCACTCCACCACAATCTTGAAGGAGCAGCGAGACGCTGCTGCCGCTACCGCGGTGTCGTCGGGGACGACACCACGCGCGCAATCGCTGAAGCTCAACGTGAGCAACTATGTAGGAAGAGAGGGTGAGGCTCTCCTCCGTTGGCTTGCCGAACTCGACACTGCCATTGTGGCTCGACGTATCGTCGACCCGTTGTCGAAGGTCGCGTGCGCCATGTCCTGTCTTGGCGGACGAGCGAGGAGTTGGGCGTACGGACGCCGACTCTCAGACCCTACGTGCTTCAGCACGTACGAAGTGTTCAAGGAGGAGCTCAGACAAGCGTTTGAGCCCCCGCAGAAAGAGTTCCGATCGAGGGCGGAGTTCCTCGACCTGCAGCAGGGTAAGCATGATGCACATGCTTACGAACAGCGAGCACGTCGAACATCGTGACCAACCCAATTGACGAGGCGACCAAGGTCGTCACGTTCATGAAGGGATTGAGAGATGGACCTGTAATGACCTATCTCTTCCGTGGGTATCCGAATACTCTCGAAGCTACAATCACTCTTGCGATGCAGGGGGAGTTTAGTCTGCGGCGCATGCACATGTACCGAGGCCGCAACCGCGCCCGGTAGTGAGGACGGGAGGGCCCGAACCAATGGACCTCTCGAGCGCTGCCACTGCTGAAGCCCAGCAGTCGCAGGGAAACAATGTGCGATGCTACCGTTGAATCGGTCACTTTGCTCGAGAGTGCACGGCTCTCGTGCACCAGCAGGGTGGCTATCGCGGCGGTGCCGGGCACCGTCGCAACCAAACAAAAAACGCTGGACGCCAGTAGGCGCGGGGCGCCCTACTGGTAATGCAGTTAGGCGTGTCAACCTTGGACACGCGACACTGAGGACTGCAGCCCCCAGTGAGGTTGACTCTCACTGCAGGAACCAAGATGACAAGCATGACCTTGTCATCCTGAATGTGAAGTCGACGAGAGCAAGAGACTCTCGTCGTGCTCTGGTAGATTCCGGCGCGTCGAAGAACTTTTTGTTCGACTGCGAAGTCTATCAATGCTTGACTTCGAGGATTTAAAGATACCTCGAAGTATGTTGGAGGTACGCCTGGCGACAGGTGTCGTCATAAAGACCGAGAAGCGCATGGTACGCGTGCGCTTCACGTACAAAGGTCGAGTGTTTGGCGAAACCTTTATCGTCCTGGACCTGGACGATAAGCTGGACGTGGTATTAGGCATCCCGTGGCTCGCACGGCATGATCCGGTAATCGATTGGGAGAAGCGCACTCTTGTGCGCTTCGGTCGCAATAGCGGAACAGTGAGCGATGGCCCTGTTGCCGCCCCACATGCACCAACCGGTGCGCGCGATTCCCCAGTCGAGACAGCACCTAACGCTGCTGTCCCGGAGCACCCTGCGCGCGCGCAGGAACATGTAGCGTCGGCGTTGCCGCCGACGGCTAGCGAAGGAAAAGTGTTGACCTCGGAGGTCGACACTCGCTTTTCAGCGAATCAAGGACAGTCTCCGGCCTCAAGCGGCGCGGATGACGAAAGCGGGTCACACGCATCGGCCGAAGAGGTCGACGCGAACCTGATTGGGCCAGACCTGGCCAATAACATTGGCCAGGGAGAGAGAACGCCGCCGACTCCGGGAGTCGATGGCATGGATGAATTCGATTTGTCGGCTCTGGGAGCCGACGCACCCTCCATATTGGGGGTCTCAGCCAAAGGAAGGCGTCGAGGTGTTGAAGTCACGTCGGTTCCGAGAACCGACGCTGCGAGAAGAAATTCCGCGTCGACTCTGGGAGTCGGCGCACCCTTTGTAACGAAGGGCTCCGCCAATAACAGGCGTCGAGGTGAAGATGGCGTGTCGGCTCCGGGAGCCGACGCTGCAGGCGGTGCGGACGGTTGCAAACGTCCCGCACCGGAAAAACTTGCATGCTGTTGTGCAGCCGGGCTGCACAACAAAGCGCCGGGCGACCAAGCCGGGCTTGAAGTCGCTCGCCCGCGGGATGAACCCGCCGGCGGTATTAAAGAAGAACACCCGTCCACGGCCGGGCCTGGGCGAGGTCAAAGGTCTAGCGGAGCCGGGCTCCGCAAGACGAGAAGACGACGCATGCGAAGATCGCTGCGCAAGTCTCGGCCAGGGGCCGAGACGCTACAAGAGATGTCTGCCGGGCAGACGGAGGCAGAGAAGTCGGACGTCGAGACGTTGAACGTCTTGACGCGTACCTGTGCCGGATTCCGGTACAGCGAGATGACTCTCGCTAATCCTCCGACACAAGCGTCGGAGTTGACTTCGCTTCCAGTCATGAGCTGGAAGCGCTTCGCGCGTGACTTGCACGATGGACGCATCGAGCAAATATGCATTCTCTCGGACGCCGAGAGAACGAAGAGCGAGAATGAGGAACTGAGACAGTTCTTCATGGAGAGCACCACTGAGAGTGGAGACACTCTCAGTGCCAAGACGAAGAAGGAACGCTTTGAAGAACAGAGCTGGGACTCGCTGAAGTCGAGTCCCTACTACGAGATCCTACGGGAGTACGCTGACGTACTTCCGGAAGAAATCCCTGCGGAGCTGCCGCAGGACAAGGGCATTCAGCACGAGATCGATCTCGTTCCGGGCACTAAGTATTGTGTCACGCGGCAGTGGCCACTGCCGCGAGAACAAGTCAAGGCGATCGACGACTTCTTTGAGAGTCGTCGCAAAGCTGGACAAGTGCGGGAATCGAAGTCCCCGCACAGTGCTCCGACGTTCTGTGTCAAGAAGCCACAGGGCGGCTGGCGCATCGTTCATGCCTACAACAAGCTGAACGATGCGACGATACCGGCTCAGACACCGATACCGCGAAAAGATGTTATCATCGATTCGATGGCCAGGAGCACCATCTACAGTGCTCTTGATCTGCGCGACGGGTTCTATCAGATCCTTATGCGTGAGAGTGATATCCCTCTCACGGCTGTGAGCACGCCAAGCGGCATGCTCTGGGAGTGGCTAGTTATGCCGCAGGGTCTGAAGAACGCCCCTGCGACCTTCAACAGGTGCGTGACGCACTTGTTGCGCTCGGTGCGCGACTTCGCACCGAGCTACTTCGACGACGTATTCGTCCACAGCCGGGCTGCGGACGGGATGAG
Source organism: Phytophthora vignae f. sp. vignae (assembly GCA_016169955.1). Lineage (NCBI taxonomy): Eukaryota > Oomycota > Peronosporomycetes > Peronosporales > Peronosporaceae > Phytophthora > Phytophthora vignae. Next base: position 36,233 of record JABJUM010000090.1, on the reverse strand, counting down.
TGATGTTGAGATGCACAAGGTGCATCTTCGGAAGCTGCTTGCGCTAATGCGCAAGCACAAGCTCTATGCGAACCTGAAGAAGTGCATCTTCGGGGCGAGCGAGATACCCGTGCTCGGGTGTCTCGTAGGGAAGAATGGTGTCCGCCGTGACCCTGAAAAGGTCAGAGTGATCAACGAGTGGCCGACACCGTCGAACGTCAAGGAACTGCGGCAGTTCCTTGGCTTGGCCACGTACTTGTGCAAGTACGTGAAGGACTATGCGGGCACGATACGCCCGCTGTCACAGCTCCTAAAGAAGGATGCCGAGTGGGTTTGGTCTGCTGAGTGTCAGCAGGCCTTCGATGCAGTCAAGCGGGGCTTGACTGAGGCGCCGATCTTGGCGGTGGCCGACCAAGATCACCCATTCCACGTAGTGTGCGATGCATCCGATTTCGCAATCGGATGTGCGTTGATGCAGCACGATTACGAAGGCCGTGATCGCGTCGTCTACTACCAATCGCGTCAGCTGAAGCCAGCGAAACGCAACTACCCGGTGCATGACAAGGAACTCCTTGTCATGAAGTATGCACTCGCGAAGTTCCGAGTGTATTTACTCGGAAGCAAACCGTTCGTGGTCTATACGGACCACGCGTCACTGCGGACGGCTGTAAAGTCGCCGCACATCTCGCAAAGGATGGCGAGATGGTTATCCTTCTTCGCGGAGTACAACTGCCGGGTCGAGTACAAACCCGGACGACTCAATGTGGTGACCGACGCGTTATCGCGTCGACCTGACTACGCTTCAACTGATGCCGACGTCAATGCCATTGACGCCATGCGGTCGAGCACACCTACGTCGTCTCTGTTGGACGACGTGAAGGCCGCGTACGTGCACGACGCGGACGCGAAGCTCTTGCGGGCCGACGGCTCAGCGCCTTCTGACAAAGCTCGTCAGAAGCTGCCGAAGCATCTTCGTGCTCGTACACACCGTTATGGAGTGCACGACGGGTTGTTACTCTACAGTGCAGTCGACGACAAATCGGACCGCGTTGTCGTGCCCAACGATCATGAACTGCGTCTCAGGATCATGTATGAGTATCATGATGCACCGAGTGCGGGACATCCAGGCCGTGAAAAGACATACGTTCTTCTCACGCGAGACTTCTACTGGGCCCATCAGTACAAGTGCGTGCGCAAGTACGTCTGTGCTTGCGAGGTATGCCAACGAGTAAAGCCTGCGCCGCTCACGCAGGCTCCTTGCAGTCACTACCGACTCCGTCGGAGTGTTGGCAGTCCATGTCCTTGGCCTTCGTGTTCGGTCTTCCCCCGGGCAGCCAGGAGAACACGGGCGTTGTGGTCTTTGTTGACCGCTTCAGCAAGATGGTGCATCTTGCTGCGGTACCCGCTGAAGTAACTGCGAAGCAGACTGCACGTCTGTTCGTTGACATGGTGTTCAAACACCATGGCGATCGACTTGTGTCGGATCGAGACCCGCGTTTCACAGCACACCTGTGGCAAGAAGTGTTCACACTTCTTGGGAGCCAGCTTTCAATGTCGACTGCGGACCATCCGCAGACGGATGGGCAGACCGAGCGCGTGAATCGCGTGCTCGTCGACATTCTCAAGAGCTACGCTCACTCGTTCCAACACTGGAGCGAGTGCCTGTCGATGGCAGAGTTCGCCATCAACAACTCGGTGCATGCCTCGACCGGGCATACACCGTTCTACGTGAATGCCATGCGGCACCCACGCCTCCCGAGCCTGCTCGGGATGGTGGCTCCTTCCTTAAGTGGGGGAGGATCTACGGCCGCATCGCAGCAGCCGCAGAATGCCGCTGACACTTGCACAGTGTCAGCCGCTATGACACGAAACAAGGCCAAGAACCGCTCGTCCATGCAGGGCATGGACGCCACCGCGAAGAAGCAGAAGACCGTGTCTGTGCGGGGCACAGACACTGACAAGGACAAGAAGAAACACGCGTATGTGCAGGGCACAGACGTCGACAAGCACATGAAGCATGTGTCTGTGCGGGGCACAGACACTGGCGAGAACCAGAACAACAACAACAACGTGTCTGTGCAGGGCACAGACACCGCGGAGACTAACGCAGAGGCCGGGCCTACTGCTACAAGCGAGTTGAACGAGTTCAGCTCGGATGCAATTGCATTCGTGCAACGCAGACAAGCCGTCATTCGGTTTGTCCAAGACGCTATTGCAGCTTCTGTCGATCGACAGAAGCTGAACGCAGACAACATTGGCAGGGGCAACACAAATGAATTCAAGAAGGGTTCATTGGTTTTGTTAGCTACTCAAAACCTGCCTAAACATGCAGTCTCTGACTTCGGGGCGAGTAAGCTCGCTCCGCGCTTCATCGGGCCGTTCACGGTGTTGGCACGGCATGGCAACGCTTACACACTAGACATCCCGTCTAGCATGCGCCTCCATCCGACCTTTTACGTCGGGCGGCTGAAGCCATACCGGCAGCACGAGCCAGCTAGCTCGGCTGACCCGAAGCGCGAGCTGAACCCTTCTCCAGCGCGCGAACGCGCTGGCCCAAACGCTCGACACGACCTCCAATGTCGGCGGAGACGTCAGACGCGGTCTGCGTGGCCTGAGCGACTTGAGCACTCAGGTTTGCAATCTCCTGCCTCAGAGCAGCGAAGTCGCTGCTCTGAAGCCGCTCCACGGCAGAAACTCGGTCCTCGAGAGACGGAGGCCCAAAGTCAACCCCAGGTTGACCATACCCGGGGCGTGTTCCCACCACCGCCGCCTCCGATCCGTGACGCCCACGGCTCAACACGTTGGATTGTTGAGCGTATTGTCGACCATAGTATCCCGAAAACGAACCGGCACCCGGTTCGTTATCGTATTCGTTGGAGAGGGTTTCCGCCCCACCAAGATACATGGGAGCCGCGGGACGTCCTGCTGCAGGACGTTCCGGAAATGGTGAGAGGCGTACGAAGCCCACCACGCACTGCCGGCGCGAAGGTAGTGCGAGCGCTGTGGTCACCCGCAGCGCTCGAAGCACCACGCTCGTCGCGTTCCTCGCGTGCCATGAACTTGGCACGGAGATCCTTGAGACTCGCAGGTACACGGATCGTCGTGTACCCGTTTAGGTCGCGGTCGCTCAAGCGCGCCGCACCCGGAAGACACAACGTGCACTGCTGATCTTCGGGCACAGCGCACGGAACACCTGCATCCACAGAAGATCTGTGGAGCTGCTCCAGCCTCCCACGCGTCGAGAACGTCTCGAAGCGCTCACGGGCATGCTTAACCTGCTCGCGGTAAGCTGCCGGATACTTGTTGAAGTTTTCAACAAAGGCATTCCAAATTGGACAAAGTGCCTGCCACTCAGGCACCTTGCTGCGAGAAGAGGTCTTCTTGCTGGAGTAATATCGAAGCTCATGGAAGAGTCCGATATAGTAGTCGCGCCTTTGATCCGTCATCGGATCAAAGTGCTGCATCTCCGCCACGCCATCATCCACAATCGCGCTGCATACGTACAGCGGGATAGTGTTCAGAGGCACCGAGTTGCCCACCCGTGCCGCGATCTCCGTCGCGGACGGCAACCACGGATCTTGAAGTCGCCACAGCACGCGGTAAACTCAACGCCCCAGCAGCTGAGAGCGGAGGCTCCCTCTCACAACGCGAACGCTTCGAGCTAGAAGAGTCTGAATCGCCTTCTTCGCGAGGACGTCTCGACCCAGCGTGAGGGTCGATACTATCACTGTCGATAGACTCCTTGTGTTTAGATAGAGAGGTCTCGTCCTCCTCCATCCCCAGGACTCGCCCTCCTCCATCTCCACGTCGCCTTCCTCGAAGTCAACGACGTCGTTGACTACGGACGAGCCTTGGAGGACAACCTCAGGCTGAGTTGTCCCCGCCGCAGACATGGCAGCAGCAGCGCCGTGCTTTGCTTGCTCGCGCTCGTAGTAGTCCAGGGCAGAGAACGTCTCGCTGTACATGCGCACGATTTCGACGCAGATGAAGAAGCTCGTTCAATTGTCCCAATTGACCTCGCGCTTGTAGCAACAACCGTCACTGTAACGGGGTACCATCAAGTGTACCCATTACATGAAGAGTGACGGGTGTCACTCTCTCGAGTACATGGTACATGGTACCAGTAGCTCCGCAAGCCAACCATTTGAGTTTGTGTGGGCTTTTGTATTGTTAACCCCTTCAACCCGGTTCGCTCTATAAGATGTGTTAGCAAATCATCCAGATAGGATAAATTTCAAATCTAAGCTGTATAAATACAGCATAAGAAATTTTTATACTTGAAATTTGTATGCTCGGATCTTTTTGTGAGCCTGCCTCTATCACTGCCTATACAAAGACTAAGTCAAGTGAAATCATTGTTTTTGTCCACTGTGCGCATAGATGCATGCGGGAAGGTACCATCGTCTATGTTCAAGTTTTTGGAATATTAATTACCAGAGTATTATACACAAACGTTACACCACCAATTAATTATTGCAGGCTTCGTACTGAGTGGCCAGGAGCCGCCTCCCTTTTTCCGAGTCTCACTTTCGAAATCAGCGGCCAAGAGCTCAAATGACCGGACCCCGCGAGAAGCGACGCGCGGCCCGCATCCTGCGTGGCGAGACAACGACGTGGAAGGCTGTCTGGAGGGAGCTGAAAGCTAGTGGGTGGACACACAAACTACCCCCCGCTAGCTCGATCGAGACACGGTGGAAATTCATCCCCCCAGGCGGGACCGCCGCCGGCACGGAGGGCAAGGACTACTTCTTGGGCGAGGACCGCGTTCTCGCCCACTACGTCCGTGGTATGTAATCCTTTTTTTTCTATTACCTGGTGTATCCGCCTAACACAGTGCTCTGTTTCTGCAGTTCATTCGAAGGAAAGCGCTCAAGCCCTGAGTGCAGCTTGCGTTGCAAAAGGTATGTTGGCAAGATGGTTTTATCATATTGAGCGGTTAACTAATGTGTTGACTTGGTAATGCTGCAGCTCCAGAAGAAGACGGCGATGTTGGTGGCGCACTCGCGCCAGCACCACAGGCCTCCCCTCCCCGCGATTCAGCAAGTCAAGCGGCGACTCCAGGACGCTGCGGGCGAAGCTGCACCACCGCCTCCGGATGCTGCAAGACAAGCGACAACCCCCGCTTTGACGACTCTTGCGTCGGCAGCAGCAACCCAGGGAAGTCCAGCTCCACGCCAGCGAAGTGCGCCTGCTAAACGTCCGCGCAGTAACTTTGTGTAATGTTTGTGCTGTCGACATTTGTGCTTATCATCGTTTTCATGTGTCAGCAGGTCGTGGTAGCTTGGAAAGCGACGCTGACGACGACGAAGAAGCTGAGTACCACTTGGTGCCGACGACGCCCCGGGTTTTTCAACCAAGACGCTCCGCGGAATCTTCACCTCCCGGTACTTCTCTGTTTGGGTCATCGGACGAGGAAGACGGCGACGTGGACAATGCCGCAGACAGCGATTACGATGCGGTAGCCGATCATTCTGAGGGTAAGCTTTCTGCTGTATTTTATGTGCTGTATTATATTGATTATACTCACACTGTATATGATGTGCTGTATTACATGTGCTACAGTCTGCAGCGTAATGTCAAGTGATGATGAAGATGACCTGAACCAGGTCGAAGACGACGACGACCCAGACGAATTCGGCTGCCTGGATTCTGGTGATGAGCCTATGGAAGACGATCTTGTCGATGAAGATGAGTCGGATGTTGGCGAAGGCGACCGCGACGACCAAGCCGAGGAAGACGAATTTGAAGATGAAGACCCCAACTCTCTTGCAGCTATTTCCGAACGCCATTTTGCAGAGAAGTTTCTCGAGTCCCTGGGTGGAGCTGAAAAGGTGCTGGCTGGTGACGTGGTGGACAAGGACCTTGAAAATCTAAGAGCGCACGCCACATCAGGGTGGTCCGAGCCGATCAACCCGGACGTGTACGAGCACCTCCAAGCCCCATACGAGCCTGTTGGTGACGAGAATAGTTACCCAGACTTGAGGAAAGAACCGTTTGGCCCCACACCAGAAGCAATGAAGTGCGGAGATTCAGCACTTGCTCCTTTCTTCTTCTTCATGCCTGTGGCTCTATGGCAGCATATTGCCGTTTGCTGTAACAACTACAAGCATGAACAGCTTGAAGCGCGAGTGGAGGCGTATATTGAGCGACGCAAAAAGATGCAACGTCGCCGACCTGACGAAGAAACCCCAATTCGGACGAGAAGTGATGTGCGCATGAGTTTGATGGTCGTCAAGGCAATCATGCCACACGAGTTGTGCGTCTTCATCGGCCTACTGTTGGCGCGGGCCATCCAGCCGAAACGTGAGAAGATCTCTAACCACTGGAAGCAGGCTGACGATGGTGGTATTGCGCGAGGAGTCTTTGCCAGCTACATGAAACGCGATAGATTCATGGAGATTTCGCGCAACTTGCACTTCTCAAGTAATCTCAATCCACGGGCGAAGACTGACAGAGCGTGGAAAATCCGCAAAGTAGTTCACGTGTTGCAGCGGACATTTCGACGAGGCTACACCCCCTCAGCCCACTTAGCGTTTGATGAAGCAATGCTTCCATCACGCTCATCATTCAACACTACCCGCGTCTACATGAAGACAAGCCGTGTAAGTGGGGCACAAAGCTTTTCATGCTTTGCTGCGCTCATTCCGCTTACTGCATCAAGTATGGACGTGCTTGTTTTGGTTTGACTAAGTTGACTATACTGTATAGTACATCTTATGAACATGCTATGCTGTATTCAATGCTGTATAACACAGGTTTGAAGTCTACGCGGGCAAGAAGCAGCACATTTCCGACTCCACGTCGATCGACAAGAAGTCGGTCCTGCTGCAGTTGTACGCAACCTGAAAGCCGTTTTTCCGGAGGGCCAAGACAAGGGTTTCCGGCGTGACAGATCGATTCTACACAAGTGTGGTCCTCGCCATGCAGCTCCTGTTGATGGGCTTCTACACGATAGGGACGATCATGACGAACCGCATTGGGTTCGCAGCAAGCATCAAAGCGAAAAAGAAAACTCGGCCGAAGGAGATTGTGCGCGGCACGTACAAATACGTGCAATCGACGAAGGTCAAGGAGATGTCAGCAATAACCTGGTGGGACAGCAAACCTGCATTCTTCTTGTGCACGGGGAGTGATCTCTCCATGGATCGCGTAGTGCGCCGCAAGAAGACGGGGGAACAGCACGAAGTGCCGTGCGCGAAGGCAGTGAAGGACTACCACAAGTACATGGGCGGAGTTGATGTCCATGATCAACTCCGCCTCCAGCGCTACTCCCTGCAACGTGCTGTTACATTCCGGAAGTACTATAAGTCTCTATTTCTAGGGCTCGTAGACCTCGCGATCGTGAAAGGATACAATGTTCACCGCGCGTACCATGCTAGCAAGGGCACACGACCACTAACGCACGTGCAGTACATTCGGAAGCTGCACCTGGACCTGATCAACTTGAAGAGCGAGGACATGTACGAAGACAACAAGTTTGGAGCGGGTAAGTCTTCTCTTTTCCTGAGCTGTATAATATGCTTATCATTCCCCATGCTAACCTGCATATACACGATGGCTAGACTCGACTGCTTCTCCAGCGTCTACGGCGGCACCTGCAGCTTCTGCGAGCAGAGCGGAACGTACTACATGTACCAAGAACTTGCCGAAGCAGATTGATGAATGGAGAACGCACTCGGGGCAGTCGAAGCGATTGCAGCGAAACTGCAAGGTCTGCTCTATGGTGCGTACGGATGGAAAGCAAGGCGGCACCACGACGTATTACTGCGATGCCTGTGTCGGCTCGCAGGAGGTGTACCTGTGCATGAAGCCGAAGAAGACCATTGACGGTGTCCTGATGAGCTGCTGGGAGATCTGGCACACCACCTACAAACACCACATGCAGAGCAAGATCCGGCTGCGCAAGTCACCGGCCAAGAAGCGCCGCCGTGCTTCTTCGGGTGACTCGAGTGAGTGAGCGCGTGGAAGAGTGAGCGAGGTGGGGCCGCGTGTGAGGCTGCGCACGTCCAGAGAAGTAGTGTTGATTGTTCATTTGTAGCGGCGTGTAGCCGGGGGATAAGCGGAAGTTCAATGATTGCTTGTTCATACTTACCGTACATATTTGTTTCACTTGATTTTTTTGTATGCAGGTTAGTAGTACGCTTCACTTGATTGCATCCGTGCATCAATTGGTGCTACTTGTTTTCAGTATTGCCGCCTCTCGCATCGTCTCCGCTCATATTTTCAAAAAAAAATATCGGTGTAGATGCAGCTTTTAGAGCTTGGGCCTCGTGTTCTGTACTGAACATGCGGGAGGAATCGTGATATCGTTGTGCAAGAGTAGTGCGAGTACGTGCTTATATAGCTTAATGGCGCTGTATATACGGACGGTAGCACATACAATACAGTGTAGGAATATCTATACGTAGCGTCTGCGTCACCGCCTTTTTCTCCGCATTCCCGCCGCAACCCTCGAGTATACAAACTTCTAGATAAAATTATGCTGTATATACAGCTTAGCTCATCCTCAAAATCCTTCGGGTTGAAGGGGTTAACTTGTAGTTTTTATTAGACCAAGTTAACCTCTACCAAAATACAGTCAGTCTTATAACCTACTCCTTTGTAGCAAGTCAAGTCGTCCCCTTAAGGCCAGGGACACGTGAACGGCAGTTCACTTGGAGTTTGTATACTCCTGCTTCCTCTGTTAAGAAGTGCTGTGTGCCCCGTCACAGTCAAGGTCGGCAGGAAGTACGCTTCACCTCGACTGTAGTCTGGGCTGAAACCCGCGCTTGCAAGCGAGGTCCTATACCAACATGATCCCACTTTGCGTGAGTAGCGCTGCTGTGTTAAGAAGCAGATTCGCGTGGCGTCGTCGCCCAATATTTCCGACAAAAAGTGCGCTGAGTATTATTGAATATCGGCAGACACTCGGTCCATCATGATCGAAAGAAGATGTATCGATGGGGGTGTCAAGTGGGAAAGACGCCGATCGATAAAGACGGCAGAACGCTGCTCCTCCTGCGCACAATAGTTAAGTGGAATCTCTCTAGGGTTCCAATTAAATTCCGGTCGAAGAAGCGAACCACATCCGTTCAACGCACGGCTCCACCAAATTTCCAGCCACGGCTCCAATCACCTTGGAATCGTTCGTCCGAAGCCCGAACCAGTCCAAGTGGACAAGTTTCTTGTCCTTAACAAGTACGGAGGAGGAGGGAAAGAACAATATGTATTTTAAAATACTACATGTATTTTACAGTACCATATTGGTGTCCGCAGGAAATTCCAAACACTCGGTTCCACTCTCACTCTGCAATTTGCTCCCCTGTGCTCACGCCTCCAAGCTCAACAAGGAACGAACAAGCCCCATGCGTCTCGCTTATGTTCTGGTGATTGCCGTGGCGTCCTTCCTCTTCGCAAGTGAGGGGATCGCTGTTACCACGGATTTCGACCAGGTCAACATCTCTTCAGTGGCGCACGGTGGCCCGAGCTAGCGACTTCTGAGGGGCTACAACAACCCTGTCGAGGAGGAGGACTCCGACGACTCGGAGGAACGCACTTTGACATCGGGCCAAGTCAAGCATTTTGCCGCGATGGCTGATGACTGCGGTCATAATTACGATGACCTAGTTAAGGGTATCGTAAGGCTCTCGGAGAAAAGGCAAGCCAAATGGCAAGCGCGCCTGAACGAATTCATTAAGCAAAATAAGAGGGCGAAGACGGCCGCGTATAATGCGGCGTGGCGCGCGGAGAATGGCATCTAACCAAACGGCTGCAAAAGTGTGGAGTCCTAACCAAGCAACATGTGATTCTTTTGTCGTTTTGAGCAATTGATGGAGAGCTTTTCAAATTGTTCGTGATACTCTGTACATGATCCAGTAGTACGGGAAGCCTAGTATTGATTAACCCCTTGGTTCCCGGGATTTAGGCACCGAAACACGTAATATACGGTACTGTACGTCGTAACTTACGACGAAAAAAGTAACTACGAGTTTGTATTGGCGCGCCCTGTCAGTAACAAGATAAGCCCCATCAGACACATAAGATTGTAGAGATCTTTTGGGGGTAACTTACGACATAAGAGTCGAAAACCTCGCGAAGATGCCGGAACTTACGACATTGAAAGTGTAGATCGAGTGCATACTAATCCCAGATGGTGGATCAATAGGATTGGTGAACTACAAGAGCATACCCGACCTCCGCTACGTAATATTGCGGGCCGATAGAGTTGGCCGGCATAAAGTCTCGCTAGGTCGCCCAAAGTTGGTCAACACTTGATCTATGTTAATTTATACCTCTGGGTCACCAAAAGTGTACTTCCCTGTGCTTTATCTTCTCTTGGGAGCTCGGTAGGAGCATGTGCCTTTTATTACGTAGCGGAGGTCGGGTATGCTCTTGTACGGTTTTGCAACTTGCCCGAAAAGGATTCCGGACCGTTTTGCAAATCGTGAAAAACGTGGCTTTTTCATGCAATTGTTGGCAGAAGGAGGTAAGAATTAAAAAAAGTGCATGGACCAGTCATTTGCACCTTGGTTGGTAAATCTTGTAACTTGACCGGGAAATGGTGTACTCAGAACATACATTTTTCGCGGTGTCGATAGATGACTGCGAGGTTGTAATCACCAAATCATCAGGGCCGTTCTTAACGAGGGAGAATCGTAGTATTTGGTAGTAGCGTACACCTTTTTGGGATTTGGATTGCGTAATAGCAAAACGCAAAAAAGGTACATTTGTAGTAGCGTACACCTCGGCCCAAGGAGCACGGGTGTACGGGAGAATTGGTATAGAGAGACTACGAGCAGACAGCAACACACAATCGTAGGTCGGCTAAAGCATGACGAACCACACACATTAAGTTAGTGTCAGCTAAGACTACCAGAGTAGACCAGTTTTGCATTGAGGCCATTACAATGCAAGTTTACCGTGGTGTATTTCGTGCTATTTTGAAAAAATACCATATAATTACCTGTTTTAAGAATGCTCTGTGAGTTTTTTTCGTGACGTAGGGCAAAAAACACTCCAAACACGATTTCTATGAGCTAAATAGTGGCTCACCTATCGTCAAATCTGATGGAACCAGATACCTCCCGTTCTCCTCCGTTCTCAGCACTGAAGGGTAATATACACCTTTCCCGTCTACAACACCCCTACTCGCGTTGTAGTATCCTACTACCAATTCTCCCTCGTTAAGAACGACCCTCAATATACAGCCAATCAAAACGTTTTACCTTCACTTATGCACAGATCAGGTAATGGGGATCCGTATCCCATTCAAGAAAAATGGGTAATCGCTACAATCAACAAAGGGGTACTTGGTGTGCTGGCTTATTTTGTATGTCAGTGCTAAAGCAATACCTGACTGTTAGCTGTACGGTTGCTGACTGTAAATAGGTGATTTAGTAGCAGGGGAATGTTTGTTCGCTATATTGCGGTTAAAGTTTAGGTAAAGAGAACAACAAGCTGCCCTTTGCAGCATATAACGTAGAAGAAGAAGAGACTGGCCAAGCAGAGCAGTAAAATATGTTCAATATCAAAGTTCTGAGGAATATCCGCTCGTCTTTTCGAAAATTGGTGTTGCTCGTTCGGCAATCGCATGTTAGCAAAATTTACTAGACACTAACTAACTGCTATTAATTAACACATATAGCTAACTACAGTTAGTGAATAGGGGGGAACACTTATGGAGAGAGACAAAGAGGATGTCTATACGCACAGATAAGGTGTTATGGTCGGATTGACTAATTGATGGCACGCGTACGAGCGAGACCTCTGTCGTTCCCGGCGATGCCGAAGTATACGTCGTGCTTAAGTTGGTATGTAGTAGGATACTCTCGTCATCTTAGTTTATTTATTGGAAAGGTCATTGTGGAATATACGCACGATCAAGGTTATTTACTCACTATTCCATGCCGTTACTTCCAACCCGGCATTTACGTGGCGCGAAATACACTGGAGAACTGTCGCTGCCAAAACCAGCCACACCGTACAGTTGTTATAAGGCGGAAATATATATTTTTGTTTCGTGTTAGAAGTCTCGACAGACATAGTCTACTTCCGGTTATACTTACTTTGTATACTCGGCACCTAAACTCGAGGAAATAGCAGCTACAGCCCTTGGAGAGATATTTAGGCGCCATTCCATCCACGGTTTTTATCATTTACTTGTTTATGATATGTACGGGCATTAGAAGCTATTCTTCGAGCTCGTTCGTGCTCTTGACAGTCGCATATGCTGTACTCTCCTTTCTAGGTCGCTGTTGTGTCTGCTTGAAAATGGTCACTCGCGCAAACCTAAAAGGGGATGTTTCGTCTTTTCTATACAAAATGCCCCATTTGCCGGCCCCAGCTTATGCACAACCTATCTCTGATGACAGCTCCATATCCGTGTTTTTGTGCATTGCTGATTTTTACCTCTCTCGCTTATATTTTTGCCGACGAAAATAAACTTGATTAAAGTATAGCAATTTCGTTCCGAGCCAAATGCTATTAGAGCGCTTAAGCTACTGTAACGTGTTCGTGGAGCCCGACACGCTTGGGGTTGGTCGCGACTGTGCTGATGCAGTCCAAAGTCCGGATGGCCGACAGTGTCAAAGCGTCTGACACTGCGCCGGTGTGTGCCCGACTGGCAGCAACACCTACTTTATTTAGATGAACTAGTGCGGTGTCGATCACCGACTAACTACAAATACACGTCTACTTTACCGTGCACAACCTGGTTCCGTCCTTGGTCGCTCCTCTAGCCACTTGGACGTACGCCCACACGCGCCTGTCCTACTCATCGCAGCCGTCAAAGAACTTGGAAGCCTGTCCGTCACCCCGTAGTCGTACACGTCGCTGTAGCCGTCCACTGCGTTCGTCAATGGCGTCCGCCACACGTCGTTCACCAACCGTTCGTCCGTTCGTTCGTCGTAGTGCGCTCGCTCCCGAGCGCGCGTTTCGTGAGCTGGCGGCTTGTTCGCTGGCCGTCCAGTTCCAGAGTGTGCGTCCGGCTTGCTTGCCAGCCGTCCAATTCGAGAGTGAGCTCCGTCGTGGAGTTCACGGAGTTCAGCGGACCCGGAAATTCCATAGATTCCCCGGTACCGTGCAGCAGATCCTGTCGACCACACGGCCGACTGGATTCACGTTCCACGCCGCCGTCTACTTCAACGCCGCCGTCCAGCGTGGATGCTGCGTCCGCCGCCTCGTTCGTCTCGCCCATCTCATTCGTTGGCAGGGTGTCGGCCTCCTTACACGTCTTCCTCATACCCAGGGTCTTCCACGACCCGGTCGTCCATGTAGAGTCGTTCGTCCTCGGACACCGACGTCCACCTTGCACGCATACGTCCATCATCGTCGAGCCATAGCTCGCCGTCGCCCGTTGCCCATCGTCGTGGTCGCTGCAGGGGTACAACTCGTACTCCAGTACATATTGGCCTGCACCGTTGCGTCGGCGTCGCCTTCGTCGCTCCACCAGGAGGCCACGCGTGCCTCCGTGTTCAGCAGCGTCGTCCACTGCTGATCTCGTTCGTTTCGCGCTTCTCGCTCTCGTTGCTCGCTCAGCAGTTGCCGTCGCTGACCGTACAGCCGCTGTTGGCGCCGGTTCATCCCGCGCCGGCCGCTGGTCTTCATCAGCGAGTTGTTCGTCAATATCACGCGCAACTTGCGCTAGCAGTGCCTCAGGGTAGTGATAGCTAATCAAGAACGAGACGTCAGCAATCAGCGTCTCGGTCTTGCCCGTCTTGTCCTCTCTCGTCAGGACAAAGTTGTCGTAGCCAGGAGGTTCTACAATGCGCAGGGGTCCCATCCACTGGTGTACAAATTTAGTAGCATTCCCCCCACACGGAGGGTTGTGCAACCAAACCAGATCGCCAGGCTGAAACTTCCGCTTGTTTCTCGTCTTGCGGTTGTAGTACCGTGCCTGTCGTTCCTGCTCACGCTGCCGAGCACGCTCAGCGCACTCGTGACTCCATTCCATCGCCTTCAGCAGGTTTGCGTGGTACACTGGCAACTCGCCAGCCTCCGTCACTGCAATTCGTCGTAGTAGCTCGTTGGGTGCTCGCAGCCGTCTGCCCATCATCAATTCATTGGGGCTCAGCGCCACCGTTGAGTGTCGAGCCGAGTTGTAGGAGTACACTGCAAATTTCACCCACAGGTTCCAGTCTGCTTGCCTCTCGTCTTGCATGTATGTCGCTACACAGTCTTTCTATGAACGATGAAAACGTTCAACAAGTCCAACCAGCTGGGGTCGGTAGGGCACCGGGTTGCTTTGGTGCGCCTGGAGCAACTGCACGAGCTCCTCGATTACCTTGCCTGCCATTTCTGGGGCTCCATCCGTTAGCAACTCGCGGAACACGCCGAAGCGCAACACCACTTCCTGCATGATGAACTTGGCCACCGTCTCAGCCGTGTGTTCCGTCACGCAGCTTGCCACCGCGTACCTCGTCACGTACTCGACAGCAGCGATGACATACCTGTCACCACCGTCAGCTACTGGAAAGGGTCCGGCGACATCGAGCGCCCACCGGTCTCCAACTGCGCCTCCTCGTAGACTTCGTAGTGGCGGAATCACTTCTCGTGGTTTCGCCTTCCGAGATCCGCACTCCGGGCATCCTCGCACCCAGCGTCGCACTTCTCGATACAATCCAGGCCACCAGTACAGCTGGGCTACGCGGCCATACGTGTGAGGCCCGCGCAGGTGTCCGCTCCACACGCTGCCGTGCATCTCCTTGAAGACAGCCGCCCAGAGTGTCGGTGGCAACACCACCCGTCGTCCGTTGGGCGTGTCGACCGTCACCAGGCCGTGTTCTCGACCGTCCTGCTGCCGTACTTGCCGTCGGCCGTGAGCCGCTTCACAAACTTGCTGCGCTGCTGCGCAGTCATCAGCTCTTCGTCACTCAGCTGGAGCGTATAGTCATCAACAGGGGCACTCGTCTCGTCATCGTCCATGCCGTCTGTACTGCTCGTCATCGACACTGTGCCACTCGTCACTGGCACCGCGCCATTCGTCACGTCCTTCGTCACCGGGGCGTTCACCGTCGTCACCGCTGTCTCGCTCGTCGTCTTCGCGTGGGTCGCACCCTTCGCATTGGGCTTCGTCTTCGTCACTGGTGGTGTCGTCGTCCTTGGCGCCGCCGCAATCGTCTTCTCGTCGCGTCGCGAGGGAGACGTTGCTCTCTCTGTGCTCGTCGGACTCGAAGTCCGTGTTCGTGTCGTACTCGTCGCACGCGTTCGTGTCGCACTGGCCGCCGTGTGGCGTCCGTCGTCTCGTACGGCACCAGCCCTCGGCGCGGCTGCTCCTTGGTCACGTGGGGCAGTCGTCGTCGCTGGGGGCACGTCACTCGACGCCATCCGTGTTGTCGTAGCCGTCGTAGTCTCCGTAGTTGCCGTCGTAGTCTCCGTAGTTGCCGTCGGCCTCGTAGTTGCCGTCGCCTCCGTAGTCGTAACTCGCCCAGCACTGTACCGGGTGCTGGTCGTGTCGTCTTCATTCGTCTCTGTTGTGGTCCAGTGCACATGCCGCTGTCCTCGCTCGCGGAGGCGCTCACTGCATCTCGTTGCAGGAGGTGTCGCCTTCTTCGTACGCTTCCGGCCAGTGGCGGCCGTCACTGTTGAGCCGTCCGTCATGGCCGTGGCCACTCCGCCGTCCTCGCCATTCGCTGTCAGTCCGGCAGTGTCGTTCGCCGTCACCACCTCGATCATCGTCGCCTTCGCATCGTTCGCTGTACTTCGTGTCGTCGGGGTCCGGCTCGGAGCCGTCGCCGTTGCCGTTACCGTGACCCTTGGCGCTGTCGCAGTCTCCGTCGACGCCGCTTCGTCCGTCGACAGCCGCACTGGCACTGCCTCCGTGGTCGTCGTCCTCGCGTCCGGTTCGGGTGTGGTGGCTGCGCGTGCCACGCCTTCTGGCATCGCCGTCTCGTTCATCAGCTGGTCCGTTGCCTCGCGCGTCTGATCCTCAGCCGCTGCTGGGGTCATGTCGCCGTCCACGTGTCTTGCTCTGCCCGTCGCCATGATGTCAGCTTCCGTCGTCCTGTCCACCGTCTCCGTTGTTGTCGCCGTGGCCGCCGTGTCACTCGGTGGCGTCGCTGCCGCCGTAGTCAGCGCCGAATCGTTGCTCGTCGCCATTGTGCCGGTCGCCGTCAGAGCCGCCGTGATGTCAGCCGTCGTTGTCTCCGCCGCGAGCGCACCTGCTGTCGTCGTTGCGTCACCTGCCGCCGCACTTCTCGTACTTGGTGTCGTCTGGCGCCGTCGCTGCCGTCCTACCGCTGCTCTGACTGCCGCTGGCGCCCGGGATAAGGCATCTGCCACCACGTTCGTCGATCCAGGCCGGTACTCGACCTGAAAGTCGTATTCTTGTAGTATCAGCGACCATTGGTGCAATCTTCCAGCCAGGTTCGGCCGAGTCATGAGGCACTTGAGCGCTGCGTGGTCCGTTATGATCGTGAAGGCCCGGCCATACAGGTAGGGTCGGAACATCTTGACGGACCACACTACAGCGAGACACTCGAGCTCCGTGATCGAGTAATTCGACTCTGCCTTACTGTTGACCTTGCTAGCATATGCAATCGGCTGTCATCCATGTCCGTGATCCTGCATGAGGCAGGCGCCTAAGCCGATCTTGCTGGCGTCTGTCACTAAGCGGAACGGTACCTCGAAGTTAGGATAGAGTAGAAGAGGTCGCGTCGTCAGCAGCATCTTCACCCGTTTAAAGGCGAACTCCTGAACCTCCGTCCACTCCCATTGCACGTCCTTCTTCAACAATCTCGTCATGGGCTCCACGATCGAGCCAAACGCAGCGATAAACTTCCTGTAATATCCAGCGAGGTGGACGAACCGCTTCACCTCAGTCGCGTCTACAGGTCGCGGGAACTCGCGCACTGACTGAACCAGCCGTTCTGCGGGCTGCACGCCCTTGTCGCTCAGATGGTGGCCAAGATACTCCATGGAAGTCGTAGCGAAGGTACACTTTTTCAGCTTGAGACTTAGGCCAGCCGACCGTAATCTCTCTAATACACCCGCTAATTCAATCACATGTCGTTCCAAGCCGCCCTTCGTGAAGATAATTATGTCGTCCAGGTATACCAGGCACGTCATCCACGTCAGTCCGCGCAATACTCCATTCATGAGCCGCTGAAAGGTGGCCGGAGCGTTGGTTAGGCCGAAAGGCATGCGCTCGAAGCGCTACAGTCCTCTCTTAGTCATAAAGGCCGTCTTGTCACGGTCTTCTTCTGCCACACGAATCTGCCAGTACCCAGAGCGTAGATCTAGCGTCGTAAATAGCCGTGCACCTCCCAATGACTCTAGCGTCTCGTCGATCCGTGGCAATGGATAGACATCTTTGCGTGACGCTATTGAGAGCGCGGTAGTCCACACAGAACCGTACAGACCCATCTTTCTTACGCACGAGCACCACGGGGAAGCCCCAGGCTCCTTCTCCGTGCTCAATCACTCCCGCGGACAGCATAGAGTCGACGTTGCTGTCTACAATAGCGTCATCCGTCTGTGCCTGCCGTCTCCGTCTCATCATGATGGGCGCAGCGTCCCCAGTATCAATGTGGTGCTCCACGTTGAGCGTCGTAGCAGGTGGACACTCGTCCTGCGCGTTCGCCAAGTCTCGGTAAGCACGCAGTAGTTTCAGGATAAGGGCACGGGCGTCTGGTTCGTCCGCACCGATGTCCACGTCGTGTTCGTCGTCCAGGGGCGTGACAGTGGCGCCCAACTCATTCAGCCACTCATCCACACGTTCCGGCTGCAACTCACCATGCATCGCCAAGAGCTCAATGGCTTGACTAATAGGTATCCATACACCTAGCTCCTTCTTGCTGGGCAGTTTGATGCGTCCTCCATATGTATTGATCGCAGGTATCAGCGCTTTCCCGTTCGTCACCTTGGTCACCGCTGACGCCAACAATACCGCACCGTTGTTCACTGTCGGCAAGAACACTCCCTCTTCGCCATCTGGTGCTGCAATCGCCACTTCGATCGTCTGTACTGCGCGTCTGTGCATATTCGTCGCACGGGACAGCCTCACGGCCGCCACCGCTGAGTCATTCGTCTCGTCCATCGTCCTGAACGGGATAATTACTGCGCCGTTACGCTCAGAGTAGCGTACTTCGCCGCGATCAAAGTCCATAGTTGCCCTGTGCCCCTCGAGGAAGTCGACACCCACGAGGAACTCGCTGGTGCATCCCTCGACGATGCATGCATCAATGGTCACCGTCTGGCCGTACCGTTCGTCATGGTGAAGGTCCATACGCCGAGCACGTCGAGCAAGAAGCCGCCGATGCCCTCCACGTACATCACTGGGGCGTCCACCCGCTACCGCTCACCGCGCGCCATCCAGTCCGTGCCCGCCACGGAGTACCGCGCGCCGCTATCGATCTTGACGTGCTGCTGCACACCGTCCACCATCATGGCGGCTGTGGGCAACCCGTCGCTGGCCGCCACACTGCTGCCGGTATCGTCATCATCGTCCTCGACCACCACCGCGGTGCCGTGCTGCACCAAGTTCGCATGGGCCCGCTCGTCCACTTTGTCGTTACCATCAGTAGCCCGCCGCTGCTTTCGTTCGTCTAGCGCCCTCTGCGCTTCATCTGCTTGCTGCCGCCGTCGTAGTTCACGCTCAGCTTCGAGCTCAGCAACAACCCGCGCGACTTCGTCATCATCACGGCTGTTCTTGGCCGCCTTCTCACGCGCACGCTGCACACGCTGCTTCTTCGCCTCACGCTTCGACTGTTTGACGGCCATCCGCATCTTCGCCACGCTGCCGAGCTTCGTCACAGCCTCGTCCGTAAGCTCCATGCCGAGCTCCATATTTACTGCCTCGTCCTCGCCGGCTGGTGCTGTGGCGCCTTCCTCAGATACAACACCGTCGTCGACCACCTCGCTGTCCGTCACGATTGTCACTGTCACATCGTCTGTCGCCATCGCCGTGACCATCATCATGTTCGTCACTGGCACCGCATTCGTCACTACGGCGCCTTCCTCAGCCAACAGCACGCCATATGCCGCCGTGCCGCCTTCCTCAGAGGCTGCTGCCTCCTCGGAGTGAACCGGGGCCACCGTGGTTGTCATCTCCGTCGCCTCGTCCACCTTGTCCGCCGCGGTCGCCACTACCGCGTTCTTCTTCGTGGCATTGCTGCCCTCATTGCTTTCCTCCGTCGTGTGCGTGTACCGCAGGGCTGCCATCGCCGGCCGCACCGTACTTACATACCGCTCCGCTCGCCCTTCGTCACGAGCCATGAGCTCCTCGTCCAAGTGAGCCGTGACAGCTCGTCTCACCACCGCCACGCTCCCGTCGTTCGGCACGTCCATGCCGCTCACCATCTTGCCCTCGCCGTCGGCCAACGTCGCCGCTGGTCGCTAGGGAGTTCGTCGTACTACCGAGCGCCGTAATCCCCCTACGTCGCCCGATCCTCGTTTTCCTGACGCTTCATTTCCTGCTCACGACGAGCGAGATACTCATCGTTACGCGCACGAGTTTCGTCATCCGGGCACTCACGTGCAAGGTGCCCCATCTGATTACACGCGTAGCATTTCAGCTCACCGAATCGTCGTGGCGCCGGTGCCGTCTCAGGCTTCGTCCTCGTAGCTTCCAATGCCTTCACTTGACGCGTCACAGCCTTGGTACGTCTGGCTGCAAGCTTCGGTTTCTTAGGGGGCGGCGGTGCGCGTGGAGCCTCCGTCTCCTGGCCATCGTCGTCCTCGTTGTAGTCGTAGTCGTCCTCGCCGGCCAGCGCCAGGTTCACCTTCGCCTTCGGAGCGTTCTTGGCCGTCGCCATACGCTTGACAGCCGTAGTCACGACCACTGGGGCCGCTCTCTTCCGTGGTACGGGCGCCCACATGTGTCCATTCCACACTCGTCCTTTGGGAGCCTCCCAGAGCCCGAGGAATTTGTTGTACACGCCGCGAGAGTTCGTGGAGCATGCCAGCTTCTCTTCCTCCGCCACGTCCGTGCTCGCGACGCCCGGAATCAGCGCCATCTGCCCGGTCGTTCCGTTCGCAGGTACGACGTACGTATCAGGTGCGGTGACGAATGCTTGCCCGATGTTCTCCATGCCTTGTACCACGTTATCAATTGGATCATTAATCTGCGTTGCCTTGTCCACGGCTTCCTCCAGCGTCGTCGGCTTCGGACGCTGCTTCACGAGGACTCGCGTCGTGCGGTCCAGACTGCGGTAGAACTGTGCAAGCAGCACACGTTCTCGGATGCGGTTATTGCCACACAGATCACGAAGAGCAGCGGCGAAGTCCGCGTACGTCTCTCCAGGCATCATCCGTCGGTGTCCCACGCGCCACTCAGCCATGGCCTTGTCGGGTCGCTCGCCGTATCTCCGCAGCAATGAGGACTTCAGCTTCGTCCATGTCCGTTCGCGATCGCGTAGCTTACGGTCCAGCTGGACCCACCAGCGGGCAGCGCTGTCCTGTAGCTTGTTGCCTAAGATGTAATACAATTCTTGATCCGTCCATTCACCTCGTCCTGACAGCCGTGCGCCTTCGAGTGCCAAGTCTACACGCGCGATCCAAGTCGTCACAGATGTCTGCGGCGTCGGCAGGAACGTCGGCAAGTCCAGGTCCTGAATCGCACGCCGTCGGTTGCGATGGAAGTCTCGGTCGCCAGGTCTCGTCACAGGTTGGCGTCGTGCACGTCGGCCGCCGCCACCGTCGTCGTCATCGTCGGACTCATCGTCGTCGTCGGAGCTGTCCGAGGGCTCGTCGTCCTCGTCGCTGTCATCTCCGTCATCGTCTCCACCCCGTGACCGATAGGCCACTTGCCGGTCCGTTGTTGCTGGTGGAGCGTCCCGTGGTGCGGCTGGCGGTGCCTGCTGAGTCGGCAAATTCGTCAGGGGTGCTGTCTGCTGTGGCGGGTTCGCCGTCACCGTCACCATCTGCGTGTTGGTGTCCGTGGGCGCGGAGGTCGATGCGGGGTGGGTCGGCGCTGCGCCCAGCTGGTCCAGCCTCGCGTCGATCCTTGCCATCGTGGTTGCCATCTGCTGCAGGGCAGCCGTCAGCGCCGCCATTGGAGCCGTTGCCGCGCCGTCGTCGTTTCCGTCAGCAGCTTCGTCGCTGGGTTCGTCGTGAGCGTCGTTGGTGCCGCGCTCGTCGGGCTCGTCGCTCGGGTTGTCTGCGTCGCCCAGGTCGCTCTCCTTCGTCTCCTCGTCCTCGGCGTCGCTTCGTCCTTCTTGTCGCACGAGATTCGATCCACCAACAGGCGACGTCTGAGTCTGATCCGCCGGCTGATTCCTCGCCACACGGGTCGTGGGTTGCATGACGACCTTCGTCCGGGCCATCCGAGTGTCTCCAGGCGTCGTCGTAAGTCGAGGGCTGCGTCGAATACGTACACTCTGCCCCTTTATGACCACCATGTAACGTGTTCGTGGAGCCCCACACGCTTGGGGTTGGTCGCGACTGTGCTGATGCAGTCCAAAGTCCGGATGGCCGACAGTGTCAAAGCGTCTGACACTGCGCCGGTGTGTGCCCGACTGGCAGCAACACCTACTTTATTTAGATGAACTAGTGCGGTGTCGATCACCGACTAACTACAAATACACGTCTACTTTACCGTGCACAACCTGGTTCCGTCCTTGGTCGCTCCTCTAGCCACTTGGACGTACGCCCACACGCGCCTGTCCTACTCGTCGCAGCCGTCAAAGAACTTGGAAGCTGTCTGCTTCCTGTCCGTCACCCCGTAGTCGTACACATCGCTGTAGCCGTCCACTGCGTTCGTCAATGGCGTCCGCCACACGTCGTTCACCAACCGTTCGTCCGTTCGTTCGTCGTAGTGCGCTCGCTCCCGAGCGCGCGTTTCGTGAGCTGGCGGCTTGTTCGCTGGCCGTCCAGTTCCAGAGTGTGCGTCCGGCTTGCTTACCAGCCGTCCAATTCGAGAGTGAGCTCCGTCGTGGAGTTCACGGAGTTCAGCGGACCCGGAGATTCCATAGATTCCCCGGTACCGTGCAGCAGATCCTGTCGACCACACGGCCGACTGGATTCACGTTCCACGCCGCCGTCTACTTCAACGCCGCCGTCCAGCGTGGATGCTGCGTCCGCCGCCTCGTTCGTCTCGCCCATCTCATTCATTGGCAGGGTGTCGGCCTCCTTACACTACAGTACCAAAACGGGTTTTAGCACGAAAAAAAAATCCGTCTCAAACTTTCGGAACGAATTGCTTATATGACGCTTAAGCTGACAGCAACGAAACGAATTACGAAATCAAATCATTTTCGTTTCCCCCCAGCACCAGCGATGGTGGAGTGCGGCATTACGAGCGGCTGCCAGCGACTCTGTTGCGGTGGCGGGGACGCTGTGGCAGTGCAAGTCGGAAGGGGGGGTATGTGCGTGTGAGGTTGAGGGGGGCAGTGGAGGAGTAGTGGAGGAGGAGAGGTACGACGAGAAGTATCCATGACACGGCTTTGGCGCGAAGTCGCTGCCGTCGGAGCCAAGCCTCCGCTTGCTGCTGGGCAAACGGAGGCTTAGCTCTGCTACGGAAGCACATGGGCGAAAAGGAACAACAAATGCTTTGGTAAGGCAATGGAGTTCACTGTAGGATGCTGCGACGTAGTAACCATGTTGGTGTAGCTTTCACAACCGCCACCGAATAGCGGCGATTCGCTTTAACATGCATCGCAGCTGTCATTTTCTTAGTCTCGGGGCTAGCGGACTACAGCTTCGATGCCGTGGAGTTCATTCTGACATTGGGTCCCATTATTGACTCCCATACATTGTGACTCTACCTTAGCCTCTGATTCCGTTTCGTCGCAAAAAGCAAGCACGCAACTTGTCGTCCCGAGGGAACGTGACGAACGCGATAGGGCGAAAAATCATCAGAAATCCTCAGATTTTTCCTGTGGATTGATTCCAGAACGCCGGTCGCTCGGATCATTGAGTTTGGATTCTTCCCGAAGTCTGGACACTTTGTTCGACCTGGATTGAGGAGATACCGAGAATGGCAAACCCTCATCTACGAAAACACGAAGTCGGAGCAGGCCCAGTTGCGAAAAGAACGATACAACCAGATGCTGAGAGACGCTGCCCCTCCGTGTGTCCCGAAATCCGAATACCGGTGGCCAACTCGGTTAATGCTGAAAAAGGAACTACCATCTGGAACCGAAACAGTGTACCAAGTCCAAGTGCAGGAACAACCCCCGCAGACTTCTGCCACGAATAGCTCCGGGAGGTTCCAGAAGATGCACCATCGGAAGTGGATGATGCTGCTAACGCGGTCGACGATGGACCATGGTTCGAGACTTTGGGTGGAGATAAAGACTCCCAGTCCGGATATTTGGATTCAGATGAGGACGAGTTTTTCGACGCGATCAGTTTCGACGAGAGTTATCCGGAGGAAGACCTTTCGTCCGAGACACATGTCGAGGAGTCGAAGTCCGTAGAGGAAGAAGATCCGGATTTGCCGACTCAAGCGATGCCGAGTATTCCGGTTCAGAAGCTCAAGATGGAGTACGATCGTGTGATGAGGATGAACGCAAAGGAATTGGATTATGAGCCTGCCGTCTACATCCACGAAGGTAGTGATCTTCTGGCTCAATTGCGAGACCAGCTGACAATGATCCCGGAAGTGCGTGATCTGAATCCAGAATTTGATATCGAGACAGCTGATGTTGGTGATCCGGATGTGACTTCTATGGAAGAGGAACGGAAACTGCGGTCGATTCTGGAATATCATCGCAAGATCTTTCTCGGGGACGGGAACGCAGCGCCTGCACCAGCTCGTGGTGTGATTTGTGATTTGGATGTGGGGAACGCAAAGCCTGTTGCTCAGCGGCCTCGCTCGATTGCACCTCACCTTGCGATCAAAGTGTACGAGCTGCTGAAGAAGCTCCTGGAGACCGGTCTGATTGAAACCTCCCACTCGCCTTGGGCATCTCCGATCGTCATCGTTCTGAAGAAGAACGGAGTTGATATCCGAATGTGTATTGACTACCGGATTGTGAATGGATTTATCCAGTTGTCGAACTACCCGCTTCCCCTAATCGACGACCTGTTGATCGGTTTCGAGAGTGCAATGTGGTTCATGAGTCTCGACATGGCCAGTGGATTCTGGGCCATCCGGATGTCGGAGACAGCGAAGTTGGTCTCCGCTTTCATCTGCCCGTACGGACACTACCAATGGATCCGCATGCCATTCGGACTGAAGAACGCTCCGCTCATCTACCAGGCCGTAATTAACAACTGCCTGTGGGGTTTCCTCCGGTTGTCGCCAGAAGAAGAAGCGGAAGTGGACCAAGATGTTCTCGATTATCTCGGTCTGGACCCCAAGGTCTGTTTGGAAACCAAGCCCTCCAACTCGAAACGAGGTATGCCAGTGTTGACGGAAGGGATGACTATTTTCAAGCGGAATATCCCAGCTCCACCGCAGATGGGACCAGTCTTGGGACGCAGTTCCTATATTGACGACATCGCTCATGGAGCAGCAACCTGGGATCAGTTGTGCGAAGATTTGAATGCTTTGTTGTTTCGACTCCGATATTGGAACATCTCCGTGAGCCTTCCGAAAAGCGAGTTTGGGAAACGTTCGATTCCGTACCTCTCTCATGAAATTAGCGCGGAAGGAATTCGAGCAACCCCGAAGATTGCAAAGGGAGTTTTGGACTTGCCATTTCCGAACACGCTGAAGGGGATCCAGTCATTTCTGGGCAGTTTGAACTACTATCACAAGTTCATCGAAGATTTTCCAGTAGTTGCCGCAGTCTTGTACGAGCTCTCGGATGAACAAGTTCGCTCCGGCCGGAGTCTGGCTCGAGCCAAGGAAGCTTTCGAGATCCTCAAAAGGAAGATTGTCTCGACTCCACTGCTGAGGCATCCGGATCGAAATCGACCATTCATCATCATCCCGCACGCAAATCAGTGGGCTGCCTGTGCAGTTTTGGGTCAAGAACATGATGGTCTCATTCAACCTGTCCGATACACAGGCCGAGTTCTGAACGACGCTGAGCTGAGATACCACATTGCTGAGAAAGAAGTCATTGCGATTTTGAGGGTACTTCAAGTGTTCCGAACAATCGTTGAACACTGCCCGATAATTGTGTACACACGATATTCCGTTCTCAAGTGGGTCATCAACTCGAAATCAGCAGACGGGAGATGTGTTCCGTGGGGACTTGCGTTATCTCATTGGAATTTGGAGATCCGGAAAGTGCAACGGCATGAAGACGGACTTGCTGCTATTATGGGTGCGGGCATCACACCACGTGAACATTTGGACAAGATCGCCGAGTCGCTGATCCCGGCTAAAGGCGAAGTCCGGAAACCACCTGTGATCAGTGTCGAGATGCTGAAACCGGATTTCGAAGGTGTTATTCTCAGTTTCGATGGAGCCGCCAAGACGTCTACCCGACTCGGTAGCTGTGGATGCGTGTTGTGGAAATTGCCTGAATGGAGTATCCTGGAAGCACGAGGTTTCGCTTTGACAGATGTCACGGTCAACGACGCTGAATATCATGGTCTTTTGGAAGGACTGCAGATGGCGTCCAACCGGAAAATCGAAGATTTGGTTGTTGTCGGTGATTCTCGGATCGTGATCCAGCAAGTCCAAGGTCTCATCAATTGTAATCAACCACACCTACAGAGACACCTAGCTCGGGCCGAAGTTTTGAAGTCTGGTTTCAAGTCACTCCGGTTGGTACATCTCAAACGAGAATACAACCAAGCGGCAGATTATCTCACTTCGAAGACTTTGGCTCTCGGCGAGTCTTGGATTGTTGACGACCCAAATGAAATGGTTCACCTAGAGCAAGTATTGAAGTTGTCTGAGAAGATGATGAAGTCCAAGAGTCCAGCTGAAGTTCACACCGGTGGAGTCCACACGGAATTAGCAAGTCCGGATGAAGGTTCGGAACCAAGACGTGCAGGGAGCGATGATCTACTACCGGGTCCGGAGTCTGCACCATTGTCTCATGCCGCAAAAGTGATGGCAGTGTTTACGCGGTCTCAGGTGCAAGAGGAAGTCCAGTCAGAACCACCACCTTTGGGACCCCTAGAGTTCCAAGCGGAACGGTGGAGACGCATTCGAGTGCACCAAGTTGGAGACGAGTACTTATCGGAAATCAAGGCTTTCCTGAAAGGGGACGTTGATCGGTTCTCACCAAGACGACTCCGCAAGATTGCTAAGGTTGCTGACTATTTCATTCTGGACACCCGAGATGTACTGTACCGGCTGGCACGCTCTACCCGAGACCGCCCACGTGACTTTGGAGATGAACCCAGACTGGTGGTCCCGAAGGCTCTCCAATCCGATCTCTTACACTATGCTCACGAAGACTACCAAGGCGGACACCAGGGCATTACCCGGACTCACGAAAAATTACGTTCGGAGTTTTATTGGCCTGGAATGTACGCTGATGTCGAGCGCTTCGTGAAGGAATGCGTGGATTGCGCAAGTGGAAAGGGGCGACCTCCGAACTCCGGACCATCACCTGGGAATATAGAACCGAGAAGACCGTTTGAAGTTGTTTCGATGGATTTTGTGACGCACCTTCCGAAGTCGGCACGAGGGAATACGTTCTTACTTCTCTTCCAGGACATGCTATCCGGATACGTCATGTGTAAACCGATGGATTCGACTACTGCTCAAGATGTCGCGGAAGCTTACGAAGAGCGCGTGTTCCGAAACTTCGGAGCTAGTTCGTTGCTGCGTCATGATCAAGATCCACGGTTCATGAGTGAGGTGTTCACTCGCTTCCGGGAATTATTGGGAAGTCGTCAGAGAGCTACCCTCGCGTATCGGCCTCAAGCCAATGGCCAGCAAGAACGTTCGGTCCAGACTGTTGTTCGGAGTATCCGGGCCTACATCTCGGAAGCGGATCAGAGTGACTGGGACGACCATGCGGAACGCCTCATGTTTGCTTTGAACACTTCTTTCGACGCTACACGCTTGGACACTCCGTTCTATCTGGTGCATGGCTGGGACGCTCAAGGGACGGTATCAGCGATGCTGGGTCCGAAACCCTCAAGTGTTCCGGAACGGACTGCGTATGAATGGCGACGCAAACTTCAGCGGGACTATAGTTATGCACAAGCGTGTGCGGAGGACCTGCAGAAGCAAGCCAAGCACCATCGGTCTGAAGTGCAAACTCAGAAGTGGAAAGATCTGTCGGAACGGTTGAAATCTGGATTCGAGAAGGGTGATTCGGTTTGGCTGTACATTCCGAAAACACAACCTGGGCTGAGTCGGAAACTGGCTCACTTGTGGCATGGACCATTCCGCATTGAAGAAGTACATAATGATTTTCGAGTGAAACTCCAAGTGGATGGTTCGGGTTACCGAGTCAACCCTTGGGTACATGTTAGTCGTTTGAAGCCCCGTGCACTCTTTCCGAAGAGGCCCGTGGAGGAGGTCGAGGTCAACGAAGACGACGACTTCGACGCTGCTCTGCTCCCGGAAGACAGTTGGGAGCCGGACTCCGATCGGAACGAGTACGAAGTCGAGAAGATTTTGGACCTCCGATGGACTAAGCGGACCCGTACGTCGAAACGCACTCGAGAATACCAGATCAAGTGGAAGGGCTATGATGAGCCTGAGTGGATTCCCGTATCGCAACTTAGCTGCGGTGCCCTACTCTACGAGTTCAACCAAGGTGCCCGTGCGCGAGCTCGATTCCAGGCCATGCAGGCTGGGGATGACCATCCTCGAGCTTAAATCCTTGTCTGGATCAAATACCGACAGAATGGCCCGGATCGAGAACGTAAGTTGCGAAGCGCGGAACATTGGTCTGATTTTGGTTGTGAATTGGCGAGCGACGGAGTGATGAGCTACGAAGATGAGGTCGGTTGCGAGTTTGAAGGGAAGATGAGATGACAAGTGGATACTTTTAATTTGGATTGGTTAACGCAATGAGGACATGAAAACGGAGTGTATTCTGGCACTTAGGCTCTGACGACATGTGCAACATGGAAAAG
The DNA here is from genome assembly GCA_016169955.1 of Phytophthora vignae f. sp. vignae. Classification (NCBI taxonomy): domain Eukaryota; phylum Oomycota; class Peronosporomycetes; order Peronosporales; family Peronosporaceae; genus Phytophthora; species Phytophthora vignae. Next base: position 8,396 of record JABJUM010000090.1, on the reverse strand, counting down.
TAAGACGAGTTGGTGGCTGCACTCTGGAATGACGAACGGGACTTCAAGACAGAGCATCGGTGATCAAGTCGCGCTCCTCCCGGGGGACGAGCTTGGCACGGAGATCGGCAGGCAGATGCGCAATGCGTTCTTCGTCAGTGGCACAGTAGCTCCACTCCACACGGCAGGGCTCTTGGCGATCCACCAGGTCCAGTTGCTCTTTCAGAGTGTATGGCTTGTGGGTGTCCGGATTGACGTGATTCTCGTCCATGAGGATCCAGGGACACAGCTTGTTTGGATAAGTCCACACTCCAGGCTCCGCTTTCTTGGCAACGAGCTTGTTCCCGACCGTCTGACGTCGATTCGCTCGCTTTGTGTGGGCTCTCTGGACCCAAACCGGAACGGATGTATCCAAGAGGAACGTGATCCAGTGAAGAAACTCCCAAAACGCACGAGTGTTCTCACTCACCAAGTCCATCCACTCGTCCAGACCGTCCTTGTCGATCCGAGTCAGATCCTTGCGACGATGGAAGAAGAGTGTGCGCGGACGCTTGTCGAACATCTCTCGCCACGGCATCAGAGCCATGAGGTCTTTGTATTCGGACGGTTTGAAGCGCTTCTTCAGGATGTCCATATCATGACGATTCGGAACGTAGCTGACGAACCCAACCGTCTGTCTGGCAGCGTGTGACGACGGATCCGCGGCCTTCACTCGGATGCCATAGTGTCTCCAAGAGTTGTTGTCCGGACCCGGTACTTCAATGATGGTCAGTTCCAAACGCGTAAGTTGCGAGTATTTCTTCCGGGCCATCTCCGTGGGCACCTTCTCATTCTCCGATTCCGACTGTCTCCGCAGCTTGGATGATTTTTTCGAAGTTGAGTTTCTGCGGCCGCGTTTGGATGCAGAACGCGTCGACTTGGCCGGAGAATCGCCCAGTGGTTCATTTTCGTCATCCACGCCGTCATCTGGTTCTTGACCTTCCACCCAGTCGTCATCATTGGTCACGTCGTCGTGCTCCGGAGATTCAGGTCCAAGGAGATCCACATCGTCAGCTCCGTATTCGAGCGGACCCCAGTATGGAGGCTCAATCTCATTCTCCAGAAGGACGTCCAATTCGCCCCGAGCTGATACAAAATAGCGGCGAGGGACGTACGAAGTCCAAGGTGTAGAGTCCAACTTGTTCCAGAACATCATTTGAATCAACATCTCCACAAGGTTAGCACGATGGAACCGAGAATGCACCGGTCGGTCCTGGCCGAGCCACTCAATTGCACGCGGGTACTTGATGCCTGTTCGCATGAGAACTTGAACGTCCAATCGAAGCTGGCTCCAGACGATGGGGTAATCTTTCAAGAGTTCTCGAGCTTGGTCTTCAGAGAGCATCAGTGCTTCTCCTTCAGGACGACAGCTCAAGTCGGACTTCCCGTCCCACTTAGTCGGGAACTCTTGGATCATGTCTGGAATCCGACGCTGCTTCTGCTTGGACGGGCGTTTCTGTCCAGACGAAAATTGCTTGCGTGTAGGAGATTTGGATCGAGGCGCCGAGACTTCCTTCGTCAAGTCGACTTGGGAATCAGGAGGTGGTCGCTCGCTGTCCTTGTGCTCTTCGTCATCATCATCCAGACGCTGCATCCGAACGAAGGGGCCAGGTTGAGCGGTGATGTCGTCTTGAGCGGAAATGGAGATCACGGTCTGCCAGGTGCTTGGAACCAGAGTTTGGTTACGTAAGTGGACAAGCAGGTCCCGAAGTCGGGGCCAGTTGAAACAGAGTTGCGCGTTCTCACCCAGAAAATTCATCACGTCGGCCACTTCGAAGCGAGATTGTCGGAGCCGCTGGTCCAGAAGGCGGCAATGCATCTTCGAGTCGTCCAGTTGTTGAGTCAGTGTCTTGACTTTTTTTCGAAGACTTGTCATGTCGGCGTCGTGTTCAGACATCAGCTTTTGGACGTCATCTGGATGCTGACGATTGACACGGTCCCTGTGCTCCAGAACTGCAGCCGTCTTCTTCTCCCAGTAGTCCGACTGGAACTTGTAGTCATGCTTGAGTCGTGACACCTCCTCCTTCGCACTCACTGCTTCTTGAACCGCTTGGCTCGAGTTGGTTATCTGAGACGCCATGACTCGGTGCTGATGGATCAGCTTTCGAAGTAGCGTCACGGTTCCAAATACGCGGTGAGCAAGGCGATCCGGTTCGAATTCCGTGAGAAGACAAGCAATCTCACGCTGTAGTCCGATCGAGCGCAGGAGCGCGTCCAACTCGTCCGGGGGAAGCGGAGTCTTGCGTGGAGTCAACACGAGGTCCAACACATCATCGTCCGGACTGAAGAAGCTGTACAGCGATGCCAAGTCACTCGTGCGGAGGCCGTCCATCTGATACAGCGCCTCCAATCCACCATAGCCGTTCTGGGTATAGACTTGGGCGTCGAGATGCTCCTGCGTAGCGGGGATACCAACAAGCCGAGTCGCATCACCAACCGAGAGCCGAGGTGGAACCGAGTAGAACGCTGGAGTCTCGACTTGACCTCCGCGCGGAATTTCTGGTCCAGCAGGAAGAGTTTCATCGGTTTGGAGAGAATGGGCCCGATCCAAAGACAACAAACGCTCGGCGCCAGCTTTCAGTGATGAGTCCTCGTGCACAGTGGTCTCCTTGGGGTAGGGCCTCCGTCGACGTCCATGCGCTCCGGTCCAGTGTCGTCGCCCTGCTCGCCGTCATGGTTGCCGTCCGAACCACCGCTGCCCTGCATGTCGTCGCCCTCGCCCTCACTCCTCGCTCTCGCCGTTAGAGTTGTGGCTAGAAGAGTCCTGGTTGCCGGTGGAGTCGCCCGAGGCGACAGGCGTGTTGTCTTGCCGACCGCCGTTAGCAGGAGCTGCGGGGCGGACAGGGGCGGTGACGGCAGAGGTCCCGGACGTCACGTGCGGTGCCATCGATGTGTGCACCAAGCGGGGGATTGCGATTTGGTCGAGCCGTGAGAGTGGTGTTCCCGACTTGATGGAAAAAGATCTGGCTGACTGTGGGGAGACAGGGCGAAGAGAAGAGGCGATTTCCGCCAGTTGGAGAACGGAGCCACCATTTGGATTCGCTTTCCGCTTACTCCGTCTGGAACCGTGTTATCTCATCACAACCTGTCAGCTCGAGAGTAAATCTCTCTATGAAAGCTTGCGGATGAGAGGGACGGTTGACACGAGGCGGCTTTGGAAAAACTTCCCTTGCGCCGGTTCCCACTCTGTCCCGGAAAGCATGCCTCTGATTGGTCCAGAATTTATCCAGATTTTGTGACAAGTGCAAGCTGGGACGCGATGACAACAGAAGATTGGCAAGCACTGTTTGGATCCAGACCTCACAGTCCGGACAACTGAGCTGTTACGAGTGGTGAAGAGCTACGGAGGGCGACTTGTTGGTGCGCGCCGGAGTACTCATGTACCTGGTGGACGTCCCCGAAGACATGTGTGTGGTTGCGGTTGCCGACTGGGCACGTATCGAGGCCAAGAGGTGACACAGAGATGCCAAGATGAGAAATATTCCCGATGGATGGCTGGAGTTCTGGATTTGGATCGAGATGGAGAGCTAGTCTGGATCCGGATGGGTCCTTGAATCTGCGGAGGAAAAATCCAGTGGTCACCCATCATCGAAGATTCGAAACTTCAAGTATAGTTGGGACAAGATGTTAACGACCGACCAGCACGACCGACCAGGATCTGTTATGCACGAGGGGTCGCCTGGTTCCTTGCGTGTCTCCGGATGTTCAAGATGATTACGCTACCCGGACCCATAGTGAAACCAAGATAAAAGTGAAGCCTGCATGTGGAAAGATAGCTAGTAGAGATCGTCTAGCACTAAAATCAACAGAGAGTTCGTTTTGCCTTGTAAGTGACAAGTCGGCCGGCCAAGCCTCAGGAAGTCATTCCCCGGGCCCGGCGACGTGTTTCTTGCGGATAAGGTCACCTCGGGCACGCGTACGCCCGTTGTGTGAGTCTCCACTAAGACCTAGAGATCTAATTGGTGGGGACTGCGGCGACGCGCGCCAAGGAGTGATCCGCCATTTCATATTCCAGTTGGCGAACCGAACGGTAACCCATTTCATATTAACTTGCGGTTTGGGAGGTTGTTAGTAGTCACCCCTTGAACTTGATTGAGAGACTGCTGTGTGGTAGGACTGTATATTTGTGTTTGGAGCGATTAGTCTCCCGGAACGAATCCTAGTGTTCGGCGTCGGGAGTGGTGCGCGACTATTGATTTGAATAAGCCAGTGAGTTTGGGACTGACCAGGGTTCTGAATAAGGCATTGTTAACTGGACCGAAGACCCACCGCTCAAGGGTCCGAAAGAATAAGAGCGGCTGCATATCGTTTAACTCTCTGTTTGTATTGATTGGTGTATTGGGACGACTCCACTAATAGTCTGACCCCCAGTTGTATTGACTCCGTTTGGAAACGAACGTGGGCGATTGTATTATTCTGTATCTGATTGATACTGTGAAAGCAACTCAGGTGGTGAACTCCGGACTTACCGAAGATAAACGCTACCGAGAGGGATTACACAAGGTCACACGCCAACTCCGGTCGGGATACTCGTATTCCAATTGGAGACTGACCCCCACTTGGGTTTTCCGTTTGGACTCACCCTTGCTGGGCACGCAAGCTATACACCCTGGACGATAAAGGCGTTCACCCGCCTCGCCTCATCTACCTTGGCCCACTACAACTGCTTACACGTATGCGCACGTGTATGAGGAAGCGTAGCTTAGTTTAAACTAGAGTTAATTATACCCGGGCCTCCGAGTATAGATTAATCTAAATAAACGATCCAAATAATGTTTTTGGGTTAAAATGAGAACTGCTATTTTTGTTTTATGTTTTCTGACTTCCTCTAAATGTAATATTTTAAGTTAGGAATCTGCCAACGGCTGGTTGGCAGAATTCCACTACTATGCATGTCGCTCATTGGTTAAAATATGCTGCTTTCAACCAATAGGAATCCTAAGTGTCTATGGACCACCCGTCGTGGTGATCGTAAATGAATGTGGCCCTTGATGTAACGTACATCAAGACCGAGGAAGTGTTTGTACCTATAACAGACATCGCGTCTGTTATAGTTACAAGTGGCTGTAGCCACTTGTGTGTGTAACCCCGTTACAGTTTCGACTTAGCGCGTAAGCTCGGACTCAGACTTAAGTCGCACAAACAAACCAAGGTGTCTGGAATGGGAGGCGTTCCGACGTATATCGGCGCCAGTGCCCAGGTGAAGATCACTCTCGGCCCGAGGGTGGCGTATCTCCTGGATGTCTGGGTTGCTAATATCGGCGAAGGGATCGAAGTACTTCTGGGTATGAGTTTCATGTTTGCAGCCGGAGTGCGGATCAGTATTCGGGAAGGTCTCGTGACGCTCCCGGATGAAGAGGCAATTATGATGTGCGGATGGAATCCAGAGGATCGCCTGGGTGTCGACATGCCCGTGGAAACTACAGGAAGTTGGTACCTGGGCCCTGGGGAATCCAGAGTGGTGAAGATTTCGTATGGATCGGCAAACCCACAGCGTGAGGTTGTGTGGGCAGGACGCGGTGACTGCTGGGTAACTCACCTGATCTACGCGGCGAGGTCTTGGCCAGTCGCTGTGAAGGTGGTCAACATCTCCGACAAGGACGTCTGGATTCACAACCGAACTCCGGTCGCTCGAATCGTGGAATACGGCTTCTTTCCGCGGGCTGGGCGCTTCGTACGCCCCGGTTCCTTTGCGTATCGTGAGTGGCAGACTCTCATTCTGGAGAGTGTTCAGTCGCGTGAGGGACGGCTGCGCGCAGAGCGCTTAGCTGCGTTAGGGTCATCGTGTGTGGAGACCCCAGAGTATCAGTGGTCTAAGAAGATCCTGTCGCGGCCTGCAAAAGGACCTGACATGGCACTGCTCGCCTCGATCCTCAGAAAACCGGAAGCTCGTCGTGTGCGATTCGCTGAGGATGCATCAACCCAAACTGATGAGGTGCCTCCTGAGGATTCCCCTGAATCCCGAGACGTCGCTGTTGACACAAGTGACCTGGACGACGTTCTCAGGGACCCAACGATCAGCACGACCTTGCAAATCGACGAAACTCCAGAGTGCACAAGTCCCCAAGATGATATGGCCACTGAAACTCTGAGTCTAGAAGTCGAAGTTGGCAGTGATTCTCTGGATTTCAAAGTGAACGATGATGATTCTCAGGGCGCGGTTGAAGATTACTGGGATATCCTGATCTCAGGGATGCCTGGGACTCCGGTGGAGAAGCTCAGGCAGGAGTATGAACGTTGTATGAAGGTTTCCATAGAGGATCTCGACTATGAGCCCGTGGTTTACATGCGCGAAGGCAGCGAGCTGCTCTCACAGTTGCGTGACCAGTTGGTGATGCTCCCAGAGATACAAGACTTGACACCTGAGTGTAAGATCGAGGAAGCTGATGTCGGGGTCCCAGGGGAAACGACCCCTGAGATGGACAACCAAGTGAGGCGAATTCTGGAGTATCATCGGAAGATTTTCCTGAGAGACGGCAATGCTGCACGTCCACCTGCCCGTGGAGTGGTCTGTGACTTAGATGTGGGCGACGCTAAACCTGTTGCCCAGCGTCCAAGGTCTATTGCACCACACCTGTGGACCAAGGTGTATGAACTTCTGAAGAAGCTCCTGGAGAATGGGTTGATTGAGGCCTCTACATCACCCTGGGCATCTTCGATTGTCATCGTCCTGAAGAAGAACGGCGTCGACATCCGCATGTGTATTGACTACCGTGTGGTGAATGGCTTCATCAAGCTCTCGCACTACCCGTTGCCGCTCATTGACGACCTTCTGATCGGGTTCGAGTCGGCACTGTGGTTCATGAGCTTGGATATGGCGAGTGGCTTCTGGGCTATCAAGATGACTGAGAGAGCCAAGTTGATCTCTGCGTTTGTCTGTCCCTATGGACACTACCAGTGGGTAAGGATGCCCTTCGGACTCAAGAACGCGCCGCTGATCTACCAGGCAGTCCTCAACAATTGCCTGTGGGGATTCTTGCGACTCCCCCCTGAGGAAGAAGCTAAAGTAGACCAAGACGTCTTGGACTTTCTGGGGTTAAACCCTGGGGAACCCAGGACTTCAGAGGACGCCGATCCACGACTCTCAGCGTTGACAGACGAGATGACGGTTTTCCAGCGTAATATCCCGGCACCTTCTCAGATGGGTCCTGTTCTGGGTCGAAGCTCGTACATTGACGACATCGCCCACGGTGCACCGACCTGGGATCAGCTGTGCCAAGATTTGAACGCGCTGCTTTTCCGCCTGCGCTACTGGAATATCTCTGTGAGTCTCCCCAAGAGCGAATTTGGGAAACTGTCGATTCCATACCTCTCGCACGAGATCAGTGCCGAGGGTATCAGGGCGACTCCAAAAATCGCGAAGGGCGTCCAAGACTTGCCGTTTCCGACAACGCTAAAGGGAGTCCAGAGTTTCATGGGAAGTCTGAATTACTACAACAAGTTTATGGAAGACCTCCCTGTGATCGCGGCTGTCCTGTACGAGTTAACTGAGGAACAAGTGAGATCCAAGAGATACTTGTCCAGAGCCCAGGAAGCTTTTGAAATTCTGAAGCGCAAGATCGTCTCGACTCCGCTGTTGCGGCATCCTGACCGCTCCAGGCCTTTTGTGATTATTCCCCACGCGAACCCGTGGGCAGCATCTGCTGTATTGGGCCAAGAGTATGATGGAATTGTGTATCCGGTGCGGTTCACAGGACGAGTTCTGAATGACGCCGAGCTGAGATATCACATCGCTGAGAAGGAGGTAGTCGCGATCCTGAGAGTCCTAGAGGTGTTTCGCACTCTGGTTGAGGGCAGCCCCAGGATTGTCGTGTACACAAGATACTCTGTGCTGAAGTGGCTGTTGACTTCACAGTCAGCCGACGGCCGGACTGTCAAGTGGGGCCTGAAGTTGTCGCACTGGAATCTGGAAATACGCAGAGTCCAACGCGATGAGGACGGGCTGGCTGCGATCCTGGGTGCAGGTATCACTCCCAGGGAACACTTGGATGAAGTCGCTGAGAATTTGATCCCAGCCAAGGGGCGCGTCAAGCCGCCTGTGCCTATCAGTATGGAGATGCTGGAAGCGGACTACGAGGGTTGCATTCTGAGTTTCGATGGCGCTGCGAAGACGTCTACGCGGCAAGGAAGCTGTGGCTGTATCCTGTGGCATGTCCCGGGATGGGAGATCCTGGATGCCCAGGGTTTCATTCTGGAGGATGTGACTGTCAATGACGCAGAGTACCATGGACTGCTGAAGGGACTCAACCTGGCGATTGAACGTGGAATTCAGGATATCGTTGTGGTGGGAGACTCGAGAATTGCCATTCAGCAAGCCCAGGGTCTCATCAACTGCAATCAGCCCAACCTCCAGAGGAAATTGGCTCAGTTCGAGGTGT